>JAHPZR010006723.1:0-15000 GCA_019787425.1 Platygyra sinensis | reverse complement strand
GGGAATTTTTTCTTTGTCATATCAGTCATATTTAACGCCTGGACGAGTCAAATGTTCATGAAATTGCAACCTTCAAATTGACGGCAGTACTAAGTTGAACATTCGAAGTCCACTACTCTTCAATTTAGCGAAACACCTACAAGGCTACAAGGCTGGCACAAAGCACGCCTTTAAGTGAGTATTCGGGCTGCACAGTTACTATTCCAACATGGCGTCTAGCTTGGTTACTAACGTGATTTTAATTCCAACAAGGCATCGGGCTAGCTCGGGCGCTTTCGTTCGGACCCTCTAATTACGAACAGTGTCTACACCTGAGTGAGTGAGTGAGTGACACATTTGCATATCGAAGTCCCCGCAAAAAAAAAAAAAAAAAAAAAAAAAAAAACACGTTTCTACGCTTCGCGTATCCACGAGTTTAAAAATAACAAACTAAAATACATGTTTTGTCATTTTGCAAGAAATATTTCACAGTGTTTTTCCAAGGGTATTGACTTACAAAAACACATACTTGTAAACATCCTCGAAATCCTGTTGGCGATAATATCAAACATACTTAAACGGATGTTAATATCATCTATCTAGCTGATTTACTATAGGAAGCACAAGCCACTGGAGAATTTCATAATTATGCCTCGGAATTATTGCCTTCTGAAAATGTTCCAGAAGCCATTCTCGAAGAATTAGAGCAAAAATATGACAAAAGAAAAATTACAAAATCTGTCTAAAATGTGGAAAAAAATCTGAGTGCTACGCACTGTGACATTCTTGCGTTCCTTCCTATTGATTTCGTTTCCTCCACAAAACATGCTATCCGAAAGGGAAAAAAAACAATTTACATTTTTCGAACGCGTACTTCATCGAATTTAAGAGATCCGGTTTCGTTATTTTAAAATAACTTGCAAATCCGTGAGTCGGTGTGCTTTGAAGAACGAGGTATATAACAATAGTTGCTATTCTTATTCAATGAGATGCAAATAAGTGGCAGCCTATGATGCAGTTAAGCAGTAGATTTCAATTCCTAATTTATTATTTTGGTGGAATTTCTGTAAGTCTTCTTTGTGATGGTTTTTGTCATTATTTGCCAGCTTCCTTCGTTGATTATTGTTCATTCATTTCCTATTTGCTTTTCAATTTTTCCGTATTTAATTCTAATTCGTGTAAATAAGTAAGTCGTACGATTAATACTACAAGGTGTTATACACAGCTGTGATGAAGCGTTGTAAGTCTACTCATATTTTACAGCTCCTCCTGTAAAAGTTGCTTCGTGATTAGATTTTAATTTAGTTAAAAACATAAGGCGAGTGACGTTAATAGCTGATAAAATTTGATTCAACTATAAAAGAAATATAAATATTTAGCTAAGAGGAAAGATGTGAAGCGTATGTTACATTAAATCTAATCAATTTTACTGAGAATTCCAAAGAAATTTAATAAGTCATGTTTTGATGATTGAGTAGTGCAATTCAAAGTCTCGTAGTCTCATTGCTTCCACGGTAACCAAATTGTTGGGTAAGTAGCCACAACAGTAGTAAAGAGCGCCGGTTGGGGTGGTAGCCAATCAGAACGCAGTATTTTGTCACGTGACAAGCTCTCGATTAATCAGCGTACAGCATTTTTCGGCTCAGGTCAGCAGCGTCTCTTATCGACATTGCCCCTTAGCAACGGTTTTGTTTTTACATTCGGTGTTCCTAGCAACGTGTGCTCTACCGTTATTTTCTCTATAAAACGTGTCTCATCCATAGGGTATCAAAGCCATAAGGCGCATGCCCACCGACTGTGTCGTGGTGATTGACATCATGAGTAACTGAACCTTAAATGACATTAGCAGTTACCGAGAAACAGACTTTTTTTCTGGGAAAAAGTGTTTTAATGACGAAATCTTCAATGAGTAATTACAATCTCACTAGAATAGCAATGTTCTCCATGTCCACATCGTCCAATTCGGGTGTTTCCGTAAGGGTACAATTGAAAGGTGTTTGGATCGACGACGTGTTTCTCGAAGACCACTTGCTATCGCTTGGACCGTTTCCAAGGTTTTGGTTTCGGCGTCACTTTTGATCTTGTGGGGATTGTGTACGGGGATGACTCGCCGTTTGTCGTGGGGGACAGTGACTTCGTCGATGACGTTGGCCTTGAAAAGGTCTAAGTTCAATTGACCTTGTCCGCGCGTGTCGAGAGTAAATCCGCGTACCTTACACTCCACGTTCCCGTTTTCGGTTTGGCACCCGTAATTCTTGGGACCGGTGGCATCAACTCGACAATGTGGTTCTTGGGTTTCAATTCGCTAGTGAAATTGTCGAGATAATCACCCGTGGGTGGCAAATAAATTTAAAATGGCCGCCAGTGTGTAATTCATCACGCCCTATAACTCTTTGAAGAAGTGACGCAACTTGATCACTGCAACTTAGGTAAATAATTGCACCCCCTCATGAATAGGGTGATCACTGTCGGTTTACCTACCTGGCCGTGCACGTGCACGTGCGCGTGCGCGTGCGCATGCATGTGCGTATGCGTGTGTGTATGCGCGTGTGTGTGCATGTGCGTGTGCGCGTGCGCATTTTACGAAGTCACAGGACTCCTGATGGATCAGTTAGAACAGTTTTTATTTTCTTAACGGTTCGGTGACTTCGTCGATGGCGTTTGCTCTGAGAAGGTCAAAGTTCAATGGGTTTTTTCCGGGCCTGTTGAGGATGAATCCGCGTACCTTAAATTCCACTATTCCTTCTTGGGTTTTGTAGCCTTAATTCTTAGGACCAGCGGCAGTAAACTCGACGACGTGACCTCTGGGTTTCAATTCGCTAGTGAATTCGCCGAGATAATTACCCGTAGGTGGCAAATAAATTAAAAATGGCCGCCAACAAAAGTTTGAGAAAGCGGGACCTTATTATGGGGTGTAAAAGTGGATCATTGTAAAAAGTGGGAGCAACAGAAAAGTGGGGTCAAGTAGATGACCGATGTCAAAATAGGTGATACCTCTCTTTGTGGCTTGACGTCATGATAGGGGGGATACCCCCCTCTGTGGGCTGACGTCATGGTAAGAGGTTATTCCTTCTGTGGGATGCCGTCATGGTAGGGATACCCCTCTCTATTGGCTTACGTCATGGGCGGTGTCGGTGGAGGGCGGTGGCTTTAGGACGCCGGTGGCCTGACATCATGGGTGGTGTCGGTGAGGGGCGGTGGCCTTAATCGCGGTGGCCTTGAGAGGGCTAGAGCGCGCGGGTTAAAAGGGGGGTTTGTTTCGAGAAAAAAAGTTATGGGGTTATTTATAATAAAAAAAAAAAGCAGGCGCGATTGTTCAATGCTATCGCTTGGTTTGTTTTGTTCTTATTTTTCTTGGATAATTCCACATCTGCCCACTGAAATAATTGGCAGTCTGCCTTGACATACAAAGTAGGGGTGACCTGGATTTTTTTTTTCTGTTTTGCTCACTCTGAGCGAAACCGCTTCTTTGCAGCCACAGATCAAGATCTTCTTTCGTTTCAGATAGCTTTCGTGTAGTCTGCCACAGACGTTGCACGTGTTGTCATAGGCAGAGTCTTCTTGCATTAAGATGGAGCATTAATTCATTTGACATTTGATGTAAACGTTTCCATTGATTCGGGCTTCAAACAGTATTCGATTGGATTCATGGAAGGTGCAAACATTCAAATTGTGATTTTTGTCGTCTGTTGTTGACGGCATGGGTTGTCGTCTGGGGATCCGTAGGGATGAGATCGTCTAGTAGTTTGGCGAGAGCTTCCTCTTGGTCCACGTACGGTTGATGTTAGAGGCTGAATCTTTGTCTCCCTTTTTACGTTTTTTGTTACCGGGTGGCAGTTTGTGGACCATTGCCTCCATTTCCTCCATAGCTTCTTAAGACTCATCTTGCTCGATCAAAATGAAGGAGAATGCAACACTACAGTTAAGTTAAATACTTTTGTTGTTTCATTTCCGGCATGATTTGCCGGAAAACAAACTCATTGATTGGTGCCCTTCCCTGTTTTTAGTGCTTTGCGTTTCAAACTTCATCCATGAACCGTCTACGTCTCGTATTCGGATATTGTCAGAGACGCGTAACCAGTCGAAGACCTCATCTATGTCAGAATGATTGAACCCTAATACTTTTCCACAGGCCCTGCCTCTTAAACGACCTGATTTCTTGAAAGGGCTCCACCGTTGTGGGTTTGGAGGATAGAGTATTTCTGACAAATTCTCAATCTTCTTGGTTCCATAGAGGATGGACCAAGCCCGATTCTCTTAATAGTCAACTCCATTCGTCCTACATTCACCACCACTACCACCACCACCATGACGTTCATCACCACCACCACCAGGACATACATCACCACCACGATCACCACCACCACCACCGCCACGACAAACATCACTACCACAATCACCACCACCACCACGCACATCACCACCAAGATTACAGCGACCACATTTACCACCACCACATTCACCACCACCACCACATTTACCACCACCAACACATTCACCACCACCACCACCACCACATTCACCACTACCACCACCACCACCACGACTTACATCAACCATGTATACAAATACGGTTTAAACTACCTCAATTCATTTTGAGTCAAACCAGCAAGGAGTCATGTCCCTTTACTGTGGATATTGTCATAGACTATTCTCTCGTGCAGACAGTAGAATTCGTCACGAGAAACATCGTTGTCAAAGAAAGGAGAAACCAGAACATGTCCCAAGGATCCCATTTCCTACCGAAAAGCAGAATGGGTTCTCAAATGGAATAGAATGTGGAGAAGCGTTTCGGTTCAAGACACCCTCCAGTATTTTGACGTGGGCCCTTCTAGTTTTGGCAAAACTTGTTTCATCGAATCGTTACTCTTGGATCACTGGGAAGAATTCTTTGTAAGCCCTCCTCCGACGATTCATTATTGCTACGGGGAAAAGCAATCAGTTTCTTACATGGCAATTGATATCTGGAAAGACTCTCCATTTTCTTTAAAAGATTTAAGTGTGTATGCATTTCCGAGGTATATAAAACGTTACCTCCTGTCACAACAAAAACGGAACCAATTTTCCACTTAGCTAAGTTTGTAAATTAATAAGTCATTTAATTATTGCTGTAATTTTGTTTTAGTCCTTTAATTATTGTTGTAATTTGTACCTTGTAATTACCTGCTTTTTTCATAACTTAAATTGTACGGGGAGCTAAGTAGAAAACATGTCGCTTCACTTAGCTCCCCAGCTCGCAACCTACTAACTAACTAAAAGAAAAAATATATATATTAAAAATGCTACCGAAACTTTATTAAGAATTTAAAATCAAATGTAAAGAACAATATGAGCTGAATAAAACATATGTGCCAAAATATGTTTTCACCAAGTAAATACGCTAAAGGTATTTCCAGGAATGCCCACTATATCGTAGCCTTCAAGAATCCACGATATCAATTAGGCAAAAGGAGCTTACTGCTTAAAAGCCTTTTCCATTTGCTAGCAAGACATGATGGAAGTGTATCAAAAAGTGACCGAACGACCGTTCGGCCGGGTATATGGTCCTGGATTTACATCCCGGCAGTGATGACAGGAAACGTGTGTTTAGTCACTTCTTGACGCCCGAATGATATCCGCGCAGGCGTCGGACAGTGAAAGAGAGAAGATTTCTGATCATTAAACAAAATGGCATATTACAAATCACCTTCAATCGACTCCACTCATTTGAAGCACGCTCTCTAGGGTGCAGGTCGACTAGAGAAAAACGACTATGGATGATCGTTCACCACATATTTTTGAACCCGTCGAAGAAAATAGTGATCACAGTGTAGAAGAGGAAGAGGAAGAAGAGAAAGAAGAGGAACAAGAAAGAGGGGACATTAGTAGCATCTTCGAAGGGAAAGGAGAAGTTGAGGACGATAAACCAGACTGTGATCCATGGCGTCTGTTACGCCAAAAAGTGGGGCATGATCTCAAAGAACTCTACTGGAACGAAGTCCAGCACTTCCTGGATAGGTGAAAATCCCAAACTTATGCCGAGAATGCCCCTTTAATGCCCTATTACATAACGATCCTTTGTCATTAGTTTAAGTATGAGCTAATCAACATTGTTGTTGTTGTTATTACCTGTATGGAGAGGAAGGCTACGAAGGGCTTACTTAGAGCGTCTAAAATGGATTCACCGTATTAAACTCGACACAGTGCACCGTAAAGTCATGAAAACTCTTCGCCGCTTTATTGACGAAGACCACATGGATTTTGCGAGGCCCCGGAGTCGGCAGTGGAAAAACTGAAATTCCTGTTAAACAGAGTCGTGAAGGAGACGTTACTCCCTGACGAGTTGGATGATGATGAGGAAGACGAAGTAGAGGTCGAAGCCTCGGTGTCATACTCTGAGTCAACCACATGATTCTTGTAAGAAAGTACGATAAAAGCGTTTTAATCGTTATTTGTAAGACGCCACACAAGATGAATTGCTTCAATCCATCACCGGAGAAGGACAAGAAGGACGTTTGTAGGAGTGCCTACCATAAACGATATTATGCAGAGAACAGGGAATGAATCCTAGCCACGCGAAAATGACGGCGTACAGAGAATCCAAAGGCTATGAAAGCCCGTAAACGAAGATGGTATGAAAACAAAAAGGAACGACTTGCCAGCAGCGGTATAAACAACAGGGAACGGCTTAACGCTTGTTGTAGAGGTTATTATGCCAAGAACAAGGAACAGATCAACCAAAGACTTCGTGAGCAAAGACAAAGAAAAAGAGGACGGAGTATCACGCGTTTTGGGGTCTGGGACCAAGGATCTGAGAAAAAAAAACTGTTCTAACTGATCCGTCAGAAGTCTTGTGACTCCGAGAGTCTTGACATACTCATCTTTGGACCTTTCAACCTCGTCTTCAACGATTTATAGGGCATGATGAATTACACACTTGACACCGATTGGTTCCATCCCTTTTCTAACGGAATTCAACCAATCGGCACCTCCCTTAGCGCGCACGCTGTCGTCAACTATGAGGGGGTGAAACTCACGTAAAATGCGCACGCGCAGGTGCACGGCGGGGTAAGCAAACCGACAGTGATCACCCCATTCATGAGCAGGTGTGATTATTTAGCTTAGTTGCTGTGATCGAGTTGCTTCACTTCTTCAAAGACTTATGGGGCATGATGAATTACACACTGGCGGCCATTTTGAATTTATTTGCCATCCACGGGTGATTATCTCGGCGAATTCACCAGCGAATTGAAACCCGGGGACCACATCGTCGAGTTTGCTGCCGCCGGTCTCAAGAAAAGAGTCCTAAAGTGATGACGTCACAAACATATTTTTTGAAATTATGGCATATGATGTCATTTTCTAATAGAGGATCCTAAAAGATGCCCTCATCCCAAAAATTAGCTCTGAATTTCAATTCCCGACGGAGGTATAAGGGATCAAAGTTTGATAGCATCCCATACAAACCGTTCAAAATTTTTCGCCGGTTCCTTCAGTTTGGAACCGACTCAAAGTTATAGAGATTTGCATGGGGCAGTATCAAACTTTTAACCTTTATATTTCGGCTGCAAATTGCAATTAAGAGGTATTTTTTGGCAAAAACCCTTTTTTAAGGACGTTCTATTCGAAAATGGCGCCAAGTCCCATAATTTCACAAATTAACTTTTTTTATGACGTAACACTTAAGGACTCTGTTACGGGTACCGAACCAAAGACGGGAACGTGGAGTGTACGGCACGCGGTGTCACCCTCGACACGCGCGGACAAGCCCAGTTCAACCTTGACCTTCTCAAAGCCAACGTCATCGAGGAAGTCACCGAACCTTTGAAAGAACCACGAGTCATCTCCGTACACAATCCGCACAAGATCAAACGTGACGCCGACACCAAAAGCTTAGAAACGGTCGAAGAAACCAAGCGATACCGAGTGGTCTTCAAAAATCGCGTGGTTGATCCAGACACCTTTCAATTGTACCCCTACGGATATCCCCGAATTCGAGGATGTGGACATGGAGAACATTGACATTGTTGTGAGATTGTTATTATTCATTGAAGGTTTTGTTATTACAATAGCTCTTTCCAGAAAAAGAAAATTAAAAAAAAGGTCTGTTTCTCGGTAACTGTCGATGCAATTTAAGGTTCACTTACTCATGATGTCAATCATCATGACAGAGTCTGTGCGCATGCGCCATAGGGTTTTGATACCCTATGGATGAGACAGGCTGCATATAGAAAATAACGGCTAGGGCACACGTTGCTAGGGACATCGAATGTAAAAATCCCGTTGCTAGGGGGCAATGTCGATGAGAGACACCGCTGACCTGGGCAAAATGCTGCACGCTGATTGGTCGAGAGCTTGTCACGTGACAAAATGCTTCGTTCTGATAGGCTACTACCCCAACCGACGGTCATTGCTACTCGCCACATTGTATGAATCAAGGATTCTGGAGTTTTACCGCCGGGTTTCTGGCTTTTCCAGATAATTTCTTCCTTCTCTTCGAACAGCTGTCGAGCTTTGTTTAGGTGCTTGCCGCGGCCAGCCAAGCAAAGCTGCAGTATTTACTCACAGTTGATTTGAAGAACTTGACCACAAAGCAAAGTAAAAAAAGGTTCTACGGTTAAGATGCAACTAGATGCGGCTTTTTTGCCAAATGTGTTTCGAGTGGTGAGGCCCTTTGAGGGGTTTTAGGGATAAGGGATAACTGGCAAAATAATTTTAGGGATAAGGGATGACTGAATAAATAATTATAGGGGTAAGAGATAACTGAAATAGTTTTGGGGATAACAAAAATAGCTTTGATTTCTCAATTGCCACACATTTGGTCACTTTTACCGATTTGCATCACCAGTGACCGGTAACGAACAGTAACGGGTCATCAATTAATCCAAATTCAAGCAAGACGGATCAAATGCTCTAGACTGTTCAAAGTCCTCTATTTTCTCGTACTTTTAAATGATCGTTGAACGTGCAGATAGAATCCCGAGAGACCTGGACGCCAATTTCTTGCTCACTTCGCTCGCATACCCTACACCCCACCCCTGCGTGCTTTGCACTCGCTTCGCTTGCTTTTTCTTTCAAGTGTGTAAATTATGGAGAGGCTGTGAATTGAATTAAGTGTCATTGTCAGAGAAAGCCGGGCAAAAACCAAAAGATCTAGGTCGGCCGTTTACCTTCATCTTTTCACAGTGTAAAAGCTATCCGAAAAGATTAACAACCATGATATTTGCCGAGGTAGGCGTTCGTTTTTCTTCGAGATATTACCTCATCATGATTTTGGCTTCTCAAGCGGTCTAAAATGGCCGAAATTTCGGCCAACTTTAGGTGAGCCTAAAAGATACTTCGTACATATTCCAGAAACTCTTATTTTCGTGCGATAATATTTGGCCCCTTATTAGTTGACTGAGATATATTTGAATTTTCTCACTTTAATTCTACGGTTTTCACGAGGTGCCAAATATCATCGCCGAATCGTTAAAGAGCGTGACTTAAATTTTAGCCATTTTCAGCGAGTCGTTTTTCAAAAGTGCGGCAGTTTATTTCCACAAAAAGACGATTTTCTGATAGTCTTTTACACTGATATCAATATCCAGTTTAGTTAAAATTGGTATCTACAAGCAAATCGGAGTAATTGGTCTCGCAAAGTCCAAAAAAAATCATCGGTCAGACATATTTCCCGCCAAATGTTTAGCGAAGAATATCACCTTATTCCGACTTTCTGCGTTTGTTATCCATGATTTGCTGAAAGATCTGCACAAAATAGTTAGCTGGACTGCAAAATAGAATATTTAAGCTGTGACATCGGGAATAACTTATGCAAACATTTCAAACTCGCGAAATTCTTGCCATTATCAAGACCAGGAGCCCATCTGTCAAGACTAAATTTTCCCGCGAAAATTCTATTTTTAACGTCACGCTGCAAAAACAAACTGGATCCTCAGTT
Organism: Platygyra sinensis; assembly: GCA_019787425.1. NCBI lineage: Eukaryota > Metazoa > Cnidaria > Anthozoa > Scleractinia > Merulinidae > Platygyra > Platygyra sinensis. Next base: position 5,102 of record JAHPZR010006723.1, on the reverse strand, counting down.
CGCTGCCTTTTATGTTTTTATGTAGAGCAAACGGCAAGTTAACAGTGAACGAAGCTTCACCCGAAATTTAATTTTGCGACTACTGCATACGTCTTGTTTACACTGATTTTCTCGTTTTAGGAAGGCGTGACGCGTTACAGATATTAATAGGTTAGACGACTGGGCCGCAATTTCGATGTCTCCATGGTTTTGAAAACATTAACTGTTCTTTCGGATTAGAAAAATCGCCTAGCAGTGCGTCAAAGTTAGATAAGAAAGTCAGGAATTTGGAATTTTTAAATAAGTTTAAAGCTAAATCCGAAAATTAGATCTAGTTGGGATGATGGAAGATAATAGAGGACTTCGCGCTTGTTAGGGCATCATGGGTAATCAGGGCAAACAAAAACAAGATGGCGGCTGCGAGTAGCTGGTAATGCTCGCGAAACTGAACTGTTTTGGAATTGTTTGCAGCTTTTCGCTCGTGAAAGGAAAACTGACATAAAAAATAGTTCTTTGGAGAATATTGCAGGTGATTACTTTGACATTTAACAGCCACTGATATTCATCTTGTGGTGTACTGTCGAAGTCATGCCACATTATCGCTGCTGTGTTGGAGGATGCGATAACGATTCAAGGTATCCAGAAAAGGTACTGAAGAGAGAAGAGAGGGCACGTTACTGGGGATTTGACATGGCATTACTTCCCTAAGGATCCAAAAGAAAGAGCTCTTTGGGTGAAAAACATCTCGAAAGGACTAGAGGATTTTGTAGTGAGTGACTATAAGGTAGTGTGCTCAAATCACTTCCAATTTGGAAAGCCTACATTTTCCTCTCATGTTCCAACGCTTTACCTAGTTGCCAGTGATACGTCTAAGCGCTCACCAAGGAAAAGGAAAATTCCAACCCGTAACGACAATGGAAACTCTCCTTCAAATGCACCCAAGAAGTGTTCACGTTTCCAGGAAGCACAGGTGCAGTGTAATATCTGCTTTACTTTTGAGCAGCTTACGAGGGAACATGATGTCCGATTTTACACTGGATTGCCCTCTTCAAGTGCTTTTCGCTTGCTTTTCGAACAGTTGTCAGCAAAACCAAGGGAAATGCATTATTGGACAGGTGAAAAACATGCCCAAACTTCACACATTATGGCATCAAAGGTGATTAGAACAGCGAGAGCCTTAACTTTGGAGCAAGAATTGTTTTTGTGCCTCATTAGGCTGTGGCAAGGCTTCCCAGTGCAAGACCTTGCATTTCGTTTTTCAGTCTCAGAAAGCACTGTATCTTCCATCTTTACTACCTGGGTGAAGTTCATGTGTAAAGAATTACAATGGCTTATTTTGTGGCCTGACAGGTCTATAATACAGAGGAATATGCCAGACATGTTTCTCAAGTATTATCCAAATGCCGTGTAATCATTGATTGCACTGAAGTTTACATAGAAACACCCTCTAGCTTAGAAATAGCTACAATGTGTTGGTCAAATTACAAACAGCATTATACTGTTAAATTTTTGATTGGCATTACCCCCAATGGTGCTATATCATTTGCATCTCCAGTCTATGGTGGAAGGGCTAGTGATGCATTTATTGTCAAAGACTGCAGGTTTATAAATTCCCTCAAGCCTTATGATGAAGTAATGGCTGACCGGGGTTTTAAAATTCATGATTTACTGTCATTTCATCAATGCTTTCTGACCATTTCTCCTTCTAAACACACAAACTTGCAAATGTCACCCAAAGAGGTTAAAACAACATCAAGGATTGCCAATGTCCGAATTTATGTCGAGCAAGCAATAAAAAGAATAAAACACTTCCTTATTCTTAAAAGGGACCTTCCTATCAGCCTATTGCCACTTATAGATGATATTGTTATTGTTTGCTCTTCCCTTAGAAACCTGAATGAACCCTTATCCCTCTGAATGGACATTTACCCTACCTCTGTGCCAGTTAACTAATGTGGAACTGTTCTTCCTTAAGAGGGTATAGAAGGTTCTCTTGCATGCCAATGACTGTGAGCCTTGGTTAGTTTTGTGTTAAGCCCGATTATATGTTGCACTTAAATCAGTTACGATATGTTTACTCCTGGTCATTTATATTCTGTATCTTGATTGTCTAGACCAGGATTTACATGTGTATGTTTCATACTGTTTTGAAAATAAAACCTATTGTTGTTGTCACATTTCTTTGATTTTCATGCCTGGGATAATTTGTAGGTAGGGAGAGAGTGGATGTAATCTACAGGGGTCGAGTGCACAACACACAGGGACTGAAGGTTGAACAAGCAAGCAATAACTGTCAAACCTAAGAGAGAACCCTCTTAGCCAAGATGTTTATTCACAACAAGTAGTTTTAAGTTCCATAATGCAAAACACAAACTTTAAAGTCCACTTGCCATTAAGTGACTAAGTGAAAAGACAGACCAAATATGAAGACAGCATTACTGGTTTCTTGTCCATGTTCTATATCATAGTAAGGTACGTTATCTTATCTTAGAGATTGTTGTCATTCAGGGCAAGGTGATTACAAGAACTACAAATAAATGACTGAGGACAAGATTTCTCGTCAGGAAACAAGACTCGCATTGCAGACTATTTTCATTACAATTGTCAAACTCCTCAGGTTCTAAACAGAGACTGTCACAAAGGGGGCAATAGCAAAGGGGTCTAAACCCAAGAATTACCCTTTGCAAATAGGTCTTGAAAAATATTACAAGGTTTGGAAGAATTTGCTGCCAGAACTCTGCTTAAAAATGTACAAGTTCAACAAATGGATCCCCTTTACCTGTCCAAACAACAAAAAACAGTCTCTCCAGGCCTGACATAGCCATCTCCCCTGTAATTTGGGTGTAATATCTGTGCCCTCTTTTTAGCTGAAGCTTTCCTTCATGCATTTCCAAATATTCTACCTTATCCCAAACTTCTGAAATAAGCATGTCTCTCACTGAGTAGGGGCACTTGTATTCCATGGCAGTTTCACCACAGCAGTCACAGGAGAAAATGTTATCTGGACTTGCCCCCAGAAAAGGGTGAGACTTTGAAACAAACAAGCCACAGGAGTGCAATTTTCCATTTCTGTGTTTTTTTTCCCGCTGTCATTAAAAAGGCCTTAGCAGCATCTTCCTCATGCATGCATCCCCACTTAATAGATGGGAGCTCACTAATATCCTCTGGAAGTAGCAGCTTTGCTAAAAGTGGAGACACTTTGTATTTCACTGATTGACCTGTTTTCCTCATTAACTTTTTGACTTTAACATTGACATCATGAAAATTGGAAGCAGTTATCCTACCCTTATGCTGCCTTTTCCAAACATCAGATTTTGACTGACCCTTGGATGCTTTCTCTAGCTCCCTTAGACTACTTTCACTGAATGTCAGTTTCTCTGAAAATTCCCTGATAACATCTTCCTCACTTTTCCCTTCTTTCTTGCTAGAAACTTCAGAAGCTAGGTCACACAAAGGAGGTGGGAGATCCTCACTAGGTGTTGGGGCATGTGTTATATTAATCACTGCACCAGGCAGAGTCTCCCTTATTTTGGAAAGGAAACATTGCTTATACTCTTCAGCAACACACCTTTGTGTCAAAGGTCTGGGATCAAAAGATCTCTTTGTGTTGTTGTTTATAGTAAACTTGGGATTAGCATTAGACCTAACATGCTCTACAATTACCATATCTTGTACCCTTTTGAGCTGTATGTCTTTATTACTAGAGTTATTCCAAGAACATGCTCTTTCAGTACAGGATGGGTCTATGAACCCGTGTTCTCCTGCAAATTCTATTTTGTAGAGTAGTGCAATGACATGATTGCAGCACTTGCTGTAGCCAGCTGTACAGGTACAATATCCACACACTACTTCTCCTGACAATTTGATCAAGACCCAGACTTTATGGGATTCATCCGTGATTCTCTGTGATGGAGTCACTGCAGCTTTTAAGAGGACACCTTCAACATTTATGGCCTTCACATAGACCTTATGAACAACGCCACTTTTGTAAAACGAGAAGGCCTTTCTAACCTTATATTGCCCAATATAGTCTGTTGAAAATGCCTTGTTCTCTAAAATATAGCCGAAGATCTGCCCGATATGAACTTTTGGCCACTTAAACACGTTGTCCTCCCAGCCTTCCATCTCCAAGGGATCTTCTGTCACACCACAACACTTTAATATGTCACTGTATTCCCTTTGTAGAGTAAAAGGAACGGTCTCTGCAGTTTCTTTTATAGGCAGGTTTTGCTCAAATGCTACCAACGCACGGGCTGCTAAATCAGCATGATTACCGTGGCACGTTAACGCTCTCTGTTGCAGATAAAACCTTAGTTCTCCGGTGGAAAGATCAAGGAAATCCTCCAAGTGTTTTGCCATAATCGTATAATGCAGCGTTCCCCTTCGAAGTTCCACGTTGTCCCTTCAAAAAGTAGATGAGAGCTCTTTTCTGTACTTGTTAATGTCAGAATAATTACCAATGAACCTTTCACGAGCGAAAAGCTGCAAACAATTCCAAAACAGTTCCGTTTCGCGCGCATTACCAGCTACACGCAGCCGCCATCTTGTTTTTGTTTGCCCTGATTACCCATGATGCCCTAACAAGCGCGAAGTCCTCTATTGTATAAGCGTCCTAAAGAGCGGTAATTATAGAATTGAGGATTTTACTCATGGATTGATAATAGTGGTTTGGGAGGAGATTAGTCTTCAACCTTTGGTTTTAAGGAAGCTATGGCTAGCGTGGATTTATGGGATACTGATATGTTAAGATATTTTTTAGGAACTAGTTTTAAAATACAGCATATTTTAACGGTTATTACTAAAAATTAGTATTTTGGATCAGATTAACATATTTCTTCTTAACTTTTAATTCACTAGTAGTTAGGTGTCCCCAATTAGTTTACGTATATGTAAGCTAGATCTACAGGACAACTTAATAAAGTTATTAATTGATTATTGATTGATTGGTTGGTGGTGGGTCAGTTTTTCTTCAGTTATTAGCAAGCAAACGAGACGGTGGAGGAAAGACGTCAGAAGTGGTGTCTATTTAGTGCAGCTGAATTTAAATAAGGGGAAACATAGGATACGACGTAACTTACGAAAGAATCATTGAAGACAGACCACTGGGATAAGTATAGGAAATC
>JAHPZR010006721.1:15000-17811 GCA_019787425.1 Platygyra sinensis | reverse complement strand
TTGTTTGATTCAGGTGCGTCACATTTTGGTCTCCAAACAGCCTCTGTACTCTCTCCGAACCTTGGTTTCAACACATCTTTATTATATTCATTACCAGCTTGTTTTTTTTTTCAAATTCAGCCTTGTATCTCAGATGCAGAAACAAGCCCGACTTTTTTTATGCTGAGACAAGACTGAGAAAAAATGACTTTCAACGCTAGGTCTTTATCGTATCAAGTTTGGCCTTCACCTTCCCTTCCATTTCCAAAACGTCTCTCTCATACCAGTTACTGTAGTCACTGGTACCATCACTTGGCTTCAGAACCTTTTTCGTCGCCCTGACTTTCTTAATATCTCTTCTTGCTCCACGTAAATTTCTCAAGTATTCTAATTTGATTTGTGTCGCTGTTCTTTTGGTCACTGAAGTTCCCTTCTTATGCCACTTCTGAAGCTTCTCAGTGCATGACATGTTGAGATAGAGTTTCTTGTTGTCACGATAGTAATTAAGTTCAATTAGCAAGGCTATCACATGGCAACACAGTCCACTTTTCCCAACTGCACATCCACAGTATGCTTTTACAGGTGTATTGTTAGCAAAAAGGATAGTTGCAGGTCTAGAAACACTTCCTGTATACGATTTCAGAATACTAGCTTTCACATAAATAACGCCAGAATGTTCACTAGCTTCAGTAGCTTTCACTGACATTATTCTTCTCGAAGAGAATAATCGGTAAGCCTTTCTGTACTGCCCTTTTCCACCAGCATACTTAGCTTTTTGATACTCTTTAATGGTGCTCTCGGTCACGATTGGTGCGGCTACATCTGTGTTCTTGCCAATGACCTTCCACCTTGCAGATGGAGGAGGAATCGAAGAAGGATCGAGTGCAGTTGAAAACTTATAATCTTCTTGGATTCGGGCGACTTTTTTATCGAATAACTGTTTACACTTGCCGAGTGGCTCTAATCTTTGAACAAGCTCTTTCTTCTCGCGGGATACTTTTAGTTTGAGGAAATTGCAGAAAGATTTCAGCTTTTCTTTGCTTAGCTTCGGCAGATTCTCTGAGTTAATATCGGAACAAATGTATGGATTACCGGACACTTGTCCGGAAAATGTATGGATTTCCGGACAAGTGTCCGGCAATCCATACATTTGTTACTAAATTTTTACGTTTTTGAATGGCTGTATCTTGTTCAATATTGGCGCAATTTACACGAAACTTAAGGATTTTGTAAAGCTCGGTGTGCTCTTCCTGAATATATGGGTCTTGTGTTGTTAATCCCATAATACACCGATTGTACCCAGGCCCCCACGGTATGAAATCCGGCAATGGTGGCCAGTTCTTCAGGTCATATATCAAACACGAGAGACAGTGTTTCATCGCGATATCCAAACACCGAGAAGAGAGTTGAAAACACGACGGGCAGCGGAGTATTTTTGACGAAATCGGAGGTTTTTGGATAGCGGATGAGACACTGTCTCGAGTGTTATATCTATATATCTTCTCAATCGAAACAAAAACTAAGGCCCGGTTTAAACGTCGCGTTTTACATGCGCCGAATCGAATACCCATTTTAGTCGACTCGATTGAAAGAAGTTTGGGATTTGATTTAAACGTCGCATTTAATTACTGCCGAATTTAATTGCCAAGCGCGAGAATCAGATTTTTCTTACCAGGCTCTGTTCGAAGTATCCCGCCAATGTGGCTGACAAAATTACATGCAACGAGCACGTTTCACGTTTGCGTGGTTTGTTCCTCGCAAACACAATTCGTGCTTTCAGGAAACGGCGTCGTTTAATGCAAATGACAATGTATAACCTTTGGCAAGAAGAAGACGGTTTCTGTATGTTTGTTCTCTTGTTATGCTTTTGCTATCACGATCGTGCCGTCGATGTATTAGAAATGAAGGCTGGTGGAACAAACTTTGGAATACCTACTCGGATGCTCGGTTTAAGAAAACGCTACGTGTATCGCGAGCAACATTCCATTTTATTTTAAGTCCTGTTGGGCACGTACTTCAACGGCAAACTGTGACTGAGGAACCCACTTCACCTGAGGAGAGACTTGGCATATGTCTTTTATAGACTGGGAAGGGGCGATTATTATTACACTATCGCTGAAATGGTTGGAAGAGGAGTTGCCACTTGTGAGTTCCATCGTACAGGAAGTGTGCAGTGTGCTTGTTGAATATTTGTGGACTGAAAATATTTCAAGTAACATGCCGAAATCCCGGGAAGACTTTGAAGAAAAGATTTTGGATATGGAGAAATTATGGCAGTTTCCTTGCTGCAGGGTGGCATTGGATGGATGCCACATACCCATAAAATGTCCACCTGGCGGCCTTGAAGCTTGCAAAGAATACTATAATTTCAAAAACTTCTATTCAGTTGTTCTGATGGCCATGGTCGACTCAAATTACAGGTTTGTGTGGGGTAGTTGTGGTTATCCTGGGAACTTCCATGATGCTATTATTTTCAAGTCTACAAACCTGTGGTATTCAATTCATGATGGTTTACTACCCAGTGTTGGCAAATCTTTTGGTGAAGTAAATGTTCCACCCCTTATAACAGCCGACTCCGCCTTTCCTCTTCGTACATGGCTCATGAAGCCCTACTATAGACTTAGTAGGGCTTCGTATGGTCACTGAGGGAGCATATGGTCAGTTAAAAGGGAGGTGGAGGGTGCTGCTGCAGAAAAACGAAAGTGAGAAGGAACATGTCCGCATAGCAACACTCGCATGTATGGTACTACACAATGTTTGTCTCCTGCAAGCAGACACCATTCCAAGAAAGCTTGACTTATCATTTGGTCCAGATGGCAAAGAGAGAAGAGA
>JAHPZR010006721.1:0-5000 GCA_019787425.1 Platygyra sinensis | reverse complement strand
TTCATGGAGGGATCGCTTTTCGGCGACCCGGAAAATACTTTGCACGACGTCCGTTCTCAGAGGTGGAAATCGTCGCTTACTAGAAATGAAACCTATAAATGAAACAAAGTTATATACTTAGAACCAGGAGCTTAACGGGTTTGGAAATTTACTCCGCAGAAGACCATTTCAAAACAAATCGATTATGCTAGACCAAACACATAAAAAACTAGTCTTACTCTCGGTAGCCTCGTACAAGCATTCAGTTAGTTGGGGGAGAAAAATATTTTGCACTGCGCCCCAACTGACTGAACACCTGGCAGAGCAGGGCTAGATGCTCGGAAAGAATTTTAACGTCAAGAAGTCTCTGTGGGAACTTTAGTATTATATCCTATCTTTTGATAGAAGTTCAATGTACGATATTTAGATTAGAGTGGCGACACGGTGCTGCAGCCAAAGGCGCAAAAGAAAAAAAAAAGATGGTAGTTAAATAAAACAGTGCTAAAGCAACAACTTAATTGAAGTAATTATATTGTATCTAAGATCAGAATGAAGGCAGTGGAGAAGGCAGGTCTGATATTGGGAATTCTTATAAGTTTGTTAGTACTCAATTCTTATACAGCATTTGAGTCATTTTGCCAACAAGGTAATTCTGCTCATTTGAATCCATATATAACACTGTTGTTGTCTTTGTTGTTGTTGGCGTTCGCCGTCCCTCTCGGGAGACGATGAAACTCTGCTCCCTGATTTAGTTGGTGGTTGAGTTGCAGCATTTGCTGTGGCTGTACAGACCAGTTCTAGGACGGCAGACTCCATTGGAGTTGTCGCAGGTCAAAGTTGCGCCTGGCTCTGTGGACGGAGAATGTGCCCTCTGCTGTTTGTATTCTATCCTCTCTTCCCATTGATTGTCTTATAACTCCTTACGGTCCCGCTCCATTCACTACGAGCTTCAACCACTACCTCTCAGTCTGCTGGATCGATGTTCCCTTCCCTCATGTCTCGTTTGCACAAGTCCTTGTATCGTTGGACAGGCCATCGTGCAGGTCTGTTACCACAGTAAGCGGAGAGTTTGGTGCTCTGACAGAGGTTCAGCCAGTAGTCGTTGGCTCATCGTCAGAGAATTCTCACTTTCAACTAATCCTAATTCCACCTTTCTCTTTTGCTGAGGCGGAGGTGTCCATGGCGGAGTTGTAGATGGCGCCAGAGACGTAATTCTGCCTCCCTCTTCAGCGCTACCGGCGGGGCAGTTCTTTGAGGGGATCCTCGTTGGAGTTGACGATGGGCACACACAGGTCTGTTTAGGCGGTGTTGGTGCGAAGCTAAACCTTCTTCTTTTAGCGATGAAACCGGTTTGGCTGAAGACGCTCTTTGCAGCCAACCATGGAGTGGTCAGTGACTCAGTCGGGTTAAGGTAGTTTAACAAGGGCCTTATTCGAGTGACGATGTCTAGTGCCCAGCTTGTGCCAGTGGCGGCATCTAAAGTTTCGCCAGGAAGATTGGTGGTGAGCCTTGGTGGAGAAGAACCGGCCGGTCGTGTATGCAGATCTAGAGGTGGCACCGTAGATAGGAGCAACTCTAACGGTTCCCGCCTAGACTAGCTCAGTTCTTTTGCGGGCCAAATCGATGTACGAAAATGCTCTGGTTTAAATAATTTAACCTTTGATGGCCAGTCTGCAATCGTGCAATCATTACCAGTCAAACATTGCACACTGGCAATCGAAAGCTCGTAATTTTGAACTACTCTAACCAGCGAACGATCTTTATATTTCCTCTTTTATTTTATACTTTTTTATTCAAAGGAAATTCTCAGAGAGGTAATAAACCGTTTCTTTGCCTTTGCAGGGGTTGCTATTTTCTTGACACCGCTGTTTCAAATCATCAAAGATCCAATTCCTTTCAGCTGGGCTGGATATATTTTCTGTCACCTGTTTGGGAATCTTTTCTTTGTATTTCTTCTTAGCAAAGCTTCCATCTTGACTGTCACGCTGTTAGCAATAGAACGATGGTTTTCAGTTATAAGACCATATAAGGTGTTAATATATGTGATCTGCATTTTCGTTTTAAGTGCTGTTTTGCAAATTCATAAATTTTTTCAAGTCAAATTTGAAGATAACAGATGTGTATTTGTATTGACGCCCGGGCGAAGAGTTTCTGTGTTAAGTTACATCATTGGGACTTTTGTGCTTCCGTCATTGATTACCTGGGCTTCGTTTATCCATATTTGTCCTTACAGTTTGCTGGCTCCCCACTGAGCTATTTTTTGTTTTGATCTCCTTTCACGTTGGTCGTGTTGGACATGGAATACTGGGTATTTCCTTGATATTGTCCATGTCGAACTCTACAGTTAATCCGTGGATTTACTTTCTCAGCAACAAAGAATATAGGAGAGCGTTTCTCTCCATACATTGGACCTGCAAGAAAACTCTGCAAGTGTCTCCAGCAAGGGAAATTCCAGAAACTGACACTCATATAGACCAAGAGAACGTTGTGTAACGAAAACGTAAAAAAAACATTGGGAGTCATGAAAAGAAAAAGAAAAGATCTTGCCCCGGTTGTTCGAAAACGGATTATCGCTAACCCACGATAAAATCGTCCTAATAAATTTGTTCTTCAATCAAATTCTGTTCCTCTACGCTCGATTAACACTATCCAACTTGAAGATTTAAACTAAGGGTTACATTTAATGTTAAGTATATATGAAATAATTCATATTTGAACTGCGGTTGTAGATGAAAGTGAAGAATGATCATCGCAGTTTATTTTACAATTTAAGCAATTGGAAAGAAGAAGCCTGGAAAAAAAAAACAAAAAAAAAAAACAGGGCTTCAACGGGGTTCGAACCCGTGACCTCCGCGATACTGGTACGATGCTCTACTAACTGAACTATGAAGCGTGTCGCCCATTCTCTCACTGACGAGCCATGCTGCGTCCGGTTTTCTTGCTATCAGTTTTCACAACACGGACGGACCGCTGTTCGGCTATCAGGTAGAAATTTTTAACTCGACGAGCGCGAAGTTCAACATTTCGGCCCTCAGAGGTAGAAATCTTTGCTCACTAGCCGCTGTAATGTAAAAGGAAAGATCAGTGGTGGTGGAATTAAAGGCTTTTCTGGAGAGTATAACATGTAATGGACAAAATATTACTTCTTTGTTTAGCTTCTGGCTTTCATTTTCTAGTATTTTCCCCTAACAAAACTTACTTTATTAGCCCATCCAAATACAGACTATTCTGACTTTCTAAATTTTTAAATTTCAAAAGAGTAAGGCTGAAAATTAGGCCAGTAAGCGTTTCAAGAGCTCACTGATTTTTCCAGCTGATGCATGATTCGCTGATTTTCCGGCTGATGCATGATTCAGTGAGCTTCGCCTAGCGTTTTTCTTGCACTGATATTTTATTGTAACTCTAAATTTAATTTAATCATTTTCAAAGGTTCCTATAGAAAGCAAATATAATTGCAGCAGGGACCTGGTTGTTTTGCTGTGGGATATGTTGTTCGTCGAACAAACAGACAAAAAATACTGATATATGTTTAAACTATGTTATCTGCTACCGGATCAGTTGTAAACAGAAATATGTTCTATGAACAGCTGGGCAACTATCCCTTGGAACAACAATGGGAGATAAGGAAAATGAATCTTTGCAACAAGACAACATATGCCCTGTGCCATCTCTAGACATGTTTTAATTAATTCGCCCTGTAGAGACCCTGAGTGTTTCTCACGCTCATTTCTTTCAAAACTTAATAAAACAAATTGCTGCTCATATTTATAAATGTCTCTTTAAGTTTTTGAACATGCCCGTCAAATTCTAAAATATAATAATGAATCATTACAATTGTCAGATATTTAAGGTTGTCTGATATCCACCGAGCAGCTATTGTATCCAAAGGAAATTAATATATTTCATACTGTTAAACTTTACATCAACTTATCACGGAGGCAAACGGAAGTAAGTTCAAAAGAAAATAGTGGTATTGCAGCACCTATTGTAAGAAGTCCACTTGTTACGTTTATGGTAGATCCGAAATGAAGCCCGTCGACATTTATAAAATGTTGCATTGATAACCGAAACAATTTCCGGTCAAACTAAGTAATTGTCGATATGATAAACACCGCTGATAAACTCTTGATTCAAATTAAAGTGACATGTTGCAAGCGAACATCATACTGTGCTACGCTAGAGACCAAGAACGCAACCGAGAAGAATGAGATAAAGGTAAGTTCTAAAAAGCTAATCTATATTTATTAAACTAAAACTGGAGTTATTTGAAAGCCGGCGTTATAAATTACTGCACTTTACGATGTTGCTGCATAAACTATTTTACATGATATCTCAACAGGCTCTACTCTTGTACATCTTCCTGCAACGGCCATGAGAATATCTCAAATCTTTGCACCCGCGTTTGGTATTATTGCAGCTGCATCGATTCTCAGCAACGCCCTGTTTTGCTTTCTGATGTACAGAAAGCCTGGTTTGTTGAAAAAACCTCACAACATTCTATTGCTGAGTTTAGCTACGATTGATATGATGACAGGTAACTTGATTAATTGTTTCTTGAAATCGAACGAATTTATAAAGACATATAAAGTTGTAAGTTTATAGCCAGAAGCTTAATGTTTCAGGAATAGTCTACTTCGCATGTGAACATTTAAGAAGAAATCGAGAGTTACTGATGGGAGACTAAGTGACACCATAGTTAATAAAGAGGAATGGTTAGGAAGCCCGGCAAACATCAAACGAGCAAACAAAGATGCCAAGATTTAGGTTGGAAGGTCCATGACCGTGCAAAACCTTTTGTTTTGCGCTCGAACACTGTGCATGAGTTACGTAGCCAACACGTTGCTATTGGTTAGTTCCTCAGTACGAAGTAAACAACTATTGTGGTTTGTGCAGGGTTCAAAGCCAAAAAAACGAACAAAAACCTACAACAAAGAAGTTTGCCCGGTTTCATAACCATTCCGCTCTATTAACTACGGTGACACACACGTACAAAAAATCTGTAAGTCACACTCTCCGTTGCC
>JAHPZR010006720.1:0-25000 GCA_019787425.1 Platygyra sinensis | reverse complement strand
CAATAATGAGTTGACCGTCAAGCGTTGTAGATTTTCGTGTGTTCAACAGCACACAGTCAGCCAAATACTCGGAATAAATATAATACACCCGCAAATAAGTTGATTCACACGCTGCCCTAAACATAACCTAAACATGAGTGTTTTATCCATGCCGTAAGAAATTACAAACTCTTTGTAAATATTTTTAGTGATCGACAAAATGTTTCATTCTCTTCGCTTAACTCGTTTGTTTACATTGTTCGATTGCGTCGTCAAAAAATTTACTACGTTAAGTCCGTTTAACAACTTCTTCTATTTGCTTCAATAGGCCTTCAATAAAACTCCAAACTTCAAGTTCAAGTATGACAAAGACTGTCCTGCGGCCCGAGGTGGAGCAGAGTAATTATTTCTATTTTGCGCGCCTAAATTAATTTATTCTTCTTCAGAAACTGCATGGCTGGATTGCCTGTTCGCTTCAGAAACTACCCATTTAATGATCCAAACCTCCTGAACTGTTCTTTAATTGTTACTTTTAACTACAGCTACGTACGTGTAATGCATGTGCACGTAAATCTTCTCAAACGGTAAAAATCTGTAAATCAAGTCATTGTTACTCCATGCCAAACTTAGTTAATATGATTTCGGGACGAATGCTGTGAATAAAATTGTTTCTCAATTTGCTCTTCATGTCTGATAATTACCCTGTGTTTTGAACGATCATCAGAGTTAAGTTAAACTGGAATGTTACATTAAAAGAGGTCTTGAAACAGTTGAAAAACCACCAACCTCCAGTCGTAATAATTTTCCCTGGGTCAGGGAGTTTTACCGGTGTCCCTTCCTTTCTGGCCTCCTCCCAGTCAAGCCCTCGAAGATTTCTCCGCTATTATGTACTTGCGAAGCACTTCCGATGCTATATAAAACTTCTTCCATCCAAAGAACTGTAGCAAAAGCCATCTTTTTATATCGAAAAGCAGTTTCTTACAGACTGTCTTGTTTGCGCGCAAACTTTGAATGTGACAGTTCAACTGAAAGGAATACCAGTGTTAGCAACATCTCCTGACAGGTGTCGGATCAATTGGATGATTGGAAGACATTGAAATATGAACGAAGCTCTGAACCAGGGTCAAACTGACTGTAATTGCATGGGGAAATGTTTATAATGACCTGCAATATATGTATTGATCTCCTTCTGACTTCTCCATCCTTGACCAACAGCCCAGGCAAGGTCATTTAATGAAGTAACGAAGAAACGTGACGTTGACCCTCGGGACTCTGACGTGCGCTATTCAGTTTATTGTTATGTTACCACAAGCGTCAATACCGCTATCATGCAACGTTTTTACTGACAAGTTGACGAATGGCAGTGTATCTAAAGGGAAAAGAAAGCCGGAAAAAAAGTAATGACTCAAACTTTAAAAGCCACAAAAATTTAACAAATGGAATGATTGCAGACTTCAATGATCTTATTTTGAAACGGATTGCGCCACTAATCAAGTTGAGCATAGTTAAGATCTGCCTTCCTTTTGTTTTGTTTTTATCTTCTTGCAATCACCCCGGCTCGAAAAGTAATTGAACACTGTTGAAAGTCAAAGATAATGATACCAGAAGGGAAAAAAAATTCCTCGGTGCTCAATGAGTGTTCAGTCAGAAGGATGGTTTTAAAAAGGGATCAGATCGGAGGAGCACCAGAAGTGTTTTCGATAATTTATTTTCAGTGGCGGCATGACCTTCACATCAATCATGCAACTGATAAGAAGAATGTCTCCTCATGTTTTGAAGCTGATGTAGGTAAGAAAAATAATAATTGTACAGAAATTTAACCATCTTATTCCTCTTCTTATGATTCATTTACGTGTTGACTTTAACTTTCGTATCGTTGTTCCATCAACACTGATATGTCGATCGATGAATTGTATTTTTCACGGAGCGTTCGGAACTGGGAATTAAACACAAATGCACCCTGCACTGCTCGTAAATTTTATTGAAAGAACGTGTCAGGTATATGTGTCTAATTCCTATATAATAAGGATAAATTAAGCCCCTCGAAAGTGTATTTATCATTAAATTTAATTTAAGTGCAGACTGGCTGACCATTTATGCCTCTTATTTATGCATTTTCGACTCTCTTTTTATCTGTATAATCGAACTATTCATTATTAATCTCAAAACGAACCAGTAATGACTGATCCAACTAAGGTTTATATCGAAGTCACGATACAATGAATGGTCTATCGATCCGGTTTTTGGACTTCACCGTGTTGCAGATTATCTGCAGACGCTGCAGATAAACTGCAGATCTGTTGTTAGTCTGTTTTACGTCTGCAACCTTAAACTCGCGAAGAGTATTCAAGCTTAACGTCTGCAGCAGACTGAAAACAGACTCTGCAGACGATAAATTAGTCTGCAGTTGATCTGTTTTTGTCAAAACAGATCTGTTGCAGATCTGCTGCAGATCTGCTCGTTTCGTACGGGTACCACCCAACAAAGTGTCTAATAAGATATATTAATTAAACATTCTGTTGCATAACACTTACTTGCACTGTATACTTCGAGTTCTTTCCACCCTTTTGAGAGCCTCTGTGGAATGTCTGTGATTGCCAGTGTTTTTTTTTCCACTGGTTGGCAGTTGAAGTTTATCAATGTGCCATGCATTTGGAGGAACTGGGGGACATGATAGACAAATGCTATGGGACAAAAGATATAAATACATATATTAATATTGTTACGAACGTGTAACAAGATTTGTAATTAGTGGGACCAGCGACATTCAAATAACAGCAACACGTTTATTATAAACAAATATAATCTACATACACGATCAGAGTGAACACAACTAGCTCTAAGATACGAGTAAATACAGAGTTCAAAGCTTACTGTATCCGCTGGCACAGCCTCCAGTTCAGTTCCTAACATCAACAGATGTAATTGTCCGAAGACAATGTCCATATAAATCCATAAATGAGGGAAATAAATCATAACACAAAGCGGACAAGCTAAGCATTGCAAAAACTCCTGTCACCCAACCAACCTCTTGGGCTCCTCTCTTATGCCCTAATATGGTCACAGCAGTCAGTGTGCCATATTTGGCAAAACTTACAGATACATGTACATGTAACAATATATATACAAAGTAAGTTTGGGAGGGGACAAATGATACAACTAATTGCAACTAATCAGGAAATAGTGAGTGAGTGAGATTTGAAAACTCAAAATTCTCATACTTGGACAGAATGAAACCCTAGTGGAACTATTTCTGGAAAAAAATACTTTTAAGGAGGCTCGAAAGGGCTTTTAGCTGCACGCACATGCAATCAACACATGCCATAACTAAGATGCACCCGTCAGCTAAATGAATCAAACTCAGCACACCTGAGGTTAAATTTTGCGTAAAATCGCGCAAACTGGAAATAAGATATGTGGAAAACATTTGTTTCTAGCTAGAAATTTTGTTCAGTGACCTATCTTGATTATTTGCATGCATCCACCATTCACAATGGCACTTCAGATATAAAAGTTTTGGGGAAAATTATCTAGTAGAATTTTCTGTAAGCCACAAATCACATTTTCTTTAAATATATCTAATTCCATGCTTTCTGGAAAGTTAAAGAATTTAGGGAACTTTCCAACAAATGAATAAAAATGGCAGGTCACCAAATTAGCTTTTCATATAATTTACAAAAAGTTGAAGTCTGATTTCATAAGGTGCATGTTTATTGAACATGGACTTGTTTATGAAAAGAGATAGATATAGAAGTGTATTAACTTAACATGAATGTATGGTGTGAGGTCATCATCATAGAACAGTTCCATAAACAGTTTTCTCCAGTCTCTTGCATGGCTTTGAAAATTTGTTGGATGGATGTAATCAGGGTGATCCTTTTTCACTTGAAGAGCCCTTATCAGTGTCTTGAATCCGCAAGTGTCACAAAAATGAATAATTTTATAACCATTTCCGTGGTAGGGGCATGAAGATTTTCTGGAATTGCCCATTTAAGATTAAACCTTGAAATTGTATTATTATATTTCTTGTTGTAACATTTGAGGAGGCTAGTGGAAAAGGGGGATAAGTGACGATTTTGGCTGTTTTTGTTTCTTGCTAGAAATAAGCTGAATTTTTGCGTGTGGCCTTCATTCCATTTAAAAAACATCAGCCTGTATTTTTTTTCGCTGGTTTGCTCTTCGTTTTCGAGATATTACGTATGCAAACAACCCTCATTCTTTCCAAGCGGCATCTTTTGGAGATCTATTGTTAAACAAAAAACAAAAGAAACCTTTTGTTTCGCTTAAGGATGAACTCACTATATAACGCGATAATTTCTCACTGCTGCTTCGTTAGCTCAAGCGGATAACGCGCCGAACGAAGTTGATTCGAATTTGTTTTGACATGACACGCGAGGGCTCGATTCGAAGTCGGTGAAATCTTTTTTTTTTTTTTTTCTCGTTTTTCTTCTTCTTTCAAAATCCTTCTTCATGTCTTTGTAATTGTTTTTCATTGGTAGGCATGTTTTTTTAGCTGCTATTGTGACGTTTGCTTTTGGCGCGCAAAGCATCGATTACTTCGATAACACAAATTCAGAGCTTACCTGTTAATTAAGCAGAGGTTGTTCGTTGTTTCCACCGATATTCCAAGCTTATTCGAGGAATATTTGCGCCCGCCTGGTAGGAGATTTGGCATCATTAAGCCTTTGACCCTCGTTAAGTCACCTAGCATTCCTCAAAGAAACGAGGAGTGTTTTTGTTCCGAGATCATGGTTTAAGTCTGTCGTTAACTTAGCCATTGAAGAACAAGTGAGCCAGGCGGGAGAGTCTAGAAACGCTTCTTCTTCCAAAACAAAGCATCCGTCCTGGACTTATGGCTCATTTGCCAAACTTCGGCGTGTGTCAGTTTTGGAAATTAGAACTGCTTTCTAGACTCTTATTATTTTCTTGAAATCAGCCATGCAAGAACCTTCGCTGCAAAAATTTCTGGGATATCCCATAATAATCTTTCATACGTAAAGCGCCGTGAGCATTGTGTGCGTGACTTATAGCTCGCCTTTTAGTGTGACTCAGACACGGCCGGGGACTGGCGAGAAAGGCCAGGCAGCAAAGTCCTTGAAATTTGACCTGTACCGAGTGTTAGCCGAGGGTGAAAAGTTGCCGGCTAAATTAAACAGATTGAAAGCCATTTTTACGGGCCAAACAGAAGCCAAAGACAAATCGCAGGTGGGTTAAATTGGCAAGCAAGCGTTCCGTGAGTGTGTATCGTGGATTTCCAAGCAGATGATTACTTTGAGTTGTGACAGGATCGAGCCCGCCGCGAAGAAAAAACTGAAGACAAAGAACGCCTGATCGCAGGTTAGGAAGAAGAAAACTTCAGCTCAAATGTAAGTTTTGCTTTGTATTTCAGCGTTCCTTTGCTGATAAATTTTCCGTTTCATATGCTTTCTTTCAGCATGAGCAGCATGTTAGCTTAAGGCTTCCTTTTTCAGTGTTGTCAGAAATAATCATTTCATGGAACGAGCAGTTTTTTACCAAAAAAATAATTGCACATAGAAACATTTAAACATTTAAGTCACTGACGTAGCCGATTTGCAAAACGTTCAGCCTCTATCTCTAGGCACTATTCATTGACTTGATTTACGCATCAATTCGTGCACTAGATTTCGTAAGTGGAGATTGTTTTCCTTGGCCTAACACTGCGGTAACAGGAACGTATCCTGACCTTAACTCTAACCTAATACGAAGCGCTAACCCTAAGCAATAACTTTAACCTTGAACGCTAGCCCTAACCCTAAAAAATAAGAGCTAGCTCTAACCCTAAGCAATAACTTTAACCTTGAACGCTAGCCCTAACCCTAAACATAAGCGCTGGCGCTAACCCTAAGCAATAACTTTAACCTTGAACGCTAGCCCTAACCCTAAAAATAAGCGCTAGCGCTAACCCTAAGCAATAACTTTAACCTTGAGTGCTACCCCTAACCCTAACAAGAATCATACTAACCCAAACCTTGTTCCGTAACCCTAACCTTCAACATTAACCCTAGTTTCGAGCGGTAACCCTAACCCTGACTCTAATAAAACTGGGAACTCTTAACCCTAGGAGTTAAAGTCAGCATTTGAAAAAAACTTCAAAGAGAAACAACGCTAATAGTACTGTGTAACAAAGCACTTCGAAAAGACGCGGACTGTGACATGCAAGTGTTTTAGCATATTTTATTTCTGGAATACGCAATAGAAACGAGGGGAAATAAGTGCAAGGCAGTTTTCTACTGGTATAAACAAATTGGCATGCGAGGTTTGGAGCTGTGTTGGCCATGTTCGATTTCAGCGAAAAATCTAGCGGACATTCTTGCACGTGGCCTTTCAACTGAGCTTACATGCTGCGTGAAATGAACTTTTCACGGTTCTCTAAGTGAAATCAAAGTCCTTGGGCGGCGCGATAATGTGAAGTCAAAATTTCAACTGTCCGTAAATGACCTGAAATCAACATTGTCTAAAGCTTGCGCATTGCGTAAAATTAACATTTGCCTGTAACTTGAGTGAAATTAACGTCTTTGCGGTCGCACGTTAACGTGGAATCAACATTGTAACGGTTTTTACCTCAAATCAGCACTTTTTCAAGGTTGCACGCTGCAAAGATCAATATTTTGCGGGATTTTAAGTGAAATTACCGTCTTTGCAGTCACGTGCTGGCGTGACAACAAATACAAGTTTTTGCATACGTAATATCTCGAAAACAGCTAAAAAAAATCCCTACCAGTGAAAACGGCAGTTCAGTTGCAAAGACACGAAGAAGGATTTTGAAAGAAGAAGAAAAACAGCAACGAAAAAAAAAAAAAAAGATTTCATCGACCTTGAATCGAGCCCTCGAGTGTCACATCAAAACAAATTCGAATCAGCTTCGTTCGGCGCGTTATCCCCTTGAGCTAACGAAGCAGCGGCGAAAAACCATTGTGTTATAGTGACTTCATCCTTTAGCGAAACAAAAGGTTTCTTTTGTTTTTCGTTCAACAATAGATCACTGAGGGTTGTTTGCATACGTAATATCTCGAAAACGAAGAGCAAACCAGCGAAAAAAAATACAGGGTGATGTTTTTCAAATGGAATAAAGGCCACATGCAAAAATTCAGCTAATTTGGAGCAAGAAACAAAAACAGCCAAAATCGTCACTTATCCCCCTTTTCCACTAGCCTCCTCATTTGTATTGCTAAAAAGGGCTTTGTACACAGTGAGGGAGTAAATAGAAGAAATTTGGTGAACTTACACTCCATAGCTTACTGACTCCTTCTGCATCGACATCCCCAATGGCTTCCATCACTCTCTTGATGTCTAATTTTTCCAGAACAATTTGAAGTTGGTTACCGTCCAGGGCTGTCCATTTCCTTTCATATTTCTCTGCGAGCTGATTGAATTCTTCAAAAAAATTGAATTCTACTTTTATTTTGGCCATCTTAGCGGTCAGCTTTTCTTCGCATTCTTGCTTCAATAACCTGAAAAATTAAAAAGAAACAACGTTATGAATGGAAAATATACTAACCGAATTGCATGCTGGCAATAATTAACAATTATTCACCAAAGTGGAGGTAAATATCAACCACTCTCACCAACACTGAGGTGAATAATTGTTTTAGTATATACCACACAAGCTGAATAACTAGCGGCCCAAAGAGCAACTTTATTTGTGACATAATACCGACAAACGCCATTTTGTTTTTCTTCAACTGCTCAGAGGCGAATAGTACTTGGCTAATCACCTCCGAGCTAGCCAATCAGCGTGCGCGAAAAGTACTATTCGCTTGTGTGGTACATACCAATAAGACTTAGTGTGATCTCGAAAACAGTGGCTTAGCAACTCATTTATAATTACCTAATGAAACAGTCGTCCCATAATGTGTAGAAACATATGGAGTGTATCTACGACAACAAACTGAAAGGGTATTTTCAGCAGTGAAGGCTGTTTGCAGCCTTTCCTACCATCAGTGGTGGACTTTTTTGCCAGGCGTTCACAATCCACTAGGTCTCTTTCAATCGGCCACTCCTCAACTGAAACAAGAAATTGTGAAAGTGAACTGTCTGTCTAGTAAACTTGTACATTGCTTTAAAAAGTGCACCTAACCCCAAAATATTTTTTTCGCTAAAACAACAACAAATGCACTCCAATAATCTTTAATTACTACTACTGGTAGTAATTACTTTGAATAATTTTGTAAGGATACATACCATCCTGGTCATTAATCTTGTCTTTGGTGCAAAAGCACCATATCCAGAAAAATTTTGAGCAAGCTGCATTTAGCCCATAAACAAGGGCCAGGAACTTCTGGTCAGAGCAGCAATACCTGTACATAAAGAAAATGTATCTATTTTAACCAGAAGTCTAGTTATTATTATTTTCCAAGCTCTGATGTGGCAAGATAAATATCCACCACTCTCACTAACACTGAGATGAATGATGTTTTAGCATATACCACATAAGCTGAATAGAATAGTAGCCCAAAAGATAGCTTTTGTTAACTGAAGTGTAATGCACAGCCGTTTTGTTTCTCTTAACAATTACACTAGGAGCCTTACTTTTCTATGCCATATTTTCTGTTTCTTTTTCTTGTTTCTCTCAGCGTACAAGAAGATGGAACAACGAGGAAATTCATTGTTATGGCATGCGCACTCGGCCTTATCAATCACATCTCAAAAATATGACTGCCACAAAAGGGATTGGATTTTGCTAGAAATATTTGTATAGCTACCTACCATTCAACATCAAAGTGCTTTCCATCAATCTCTAAACCTTCTGATTTTACTGCCTCAATTTCTTTGAATGTCTGGCTTAAACACTCCTTTAATTCCTCATAGTCCTCTTTTCCTGTAATAATCAGAAAACATTATCTGCTTTCGAATAACATTATTGTTGACTGACACTCTTTTGAAACAAAAAATGGATTTCATTATGGTGTTTATGTTTTACAGAGTAAAATATTGCTGGAAGTTCAGACAATCAAGAACCTCCAGCCTGAAATAAGTAAGTGTTGACTTATTTGAAATATTGGCCCGATTTATACTAGAGACGGATCATCCGTCCAGACAGATCATCCGTCTAGTATAAATACGGGACGAACTATATGATACGACTATCGGTGATTTCTTAGAAAGACTCTTCTGAAAGCACATCACTGGGACTGGAAGCCGTATTCATGCTTCCCATGGTGTCGGAGAATATTGGGTTTAAGATGGTGAACCACTCGGGTTCTGTTTTGGGTGACTTTCCGCTTCCCTTTTTCACGCGATCAGTAAATTTTTGCCACTGGGTTCTCAGGAACTTGTATTTAATGCGAAGCTTTGCTGGACTTGTGTCCAATATAGTGTATTTCCGTTTGCTTGTGGACTTGCTTTTTTCCCTTTCATTCTCTTCTTTAAACTCGTTCGACAACATGAGCTCGTTAAATTTCTATGAGATTTCTTCAAAGACTTCGTTGTTTGCAGACTTCTTTAAGGCGAGTGTTTCCAGTCGAACCGCAAATTCTGTTTTCTCGTCAGCTAGCACAAGTGCAAGGAATTTTAGTTCCGTTTCAGTCCAAACCCGTTCTTTTTTGGGCTTTCCCACCGAGTTGTCCGCCAAGTTGAGTTTACTATTTTTCGCAAAATGACCGCTGGCGTTATGTAACGAGGTGTTGATTTCATCGATAGTCCGTCCGTCGCCCGCATTTATACTCACAGACAGATGATCCGTTCAGACGAATTATCCCCGGTAATTCGTCGATGAAGACGAATTATCCAGATACTTCGTCTGGACGGATGATCCGTCTGTTTGCCAGTATTTATACGCAGACGAATTATCAGACGAACTATCGTTCTTTGCCCAAATTCGTCCCAGACGGATGATCCGTCTCTAGTATAAATCGGGCCATTGTGGGATCAGGGTCGGTGATAAAATGCCGGATGAACTCCTTGGCTGCAAAAATTATATTGACTCGGTAACAGCTCACATAGTGTGCAATTCTGTAAGGCCAAAAAATTTATAGAACTGTATGAAGTTAATTGGAATTTCCAGAGGGGTGGGGGAGGGGTCTAAGAAAAAATCCCTTCTGTGGGGGAGGTATGGATATTTTCTGGAATTGCACAATTGGAAAAAAAATTCCCATTGAATTATTTCGTATTGAATTAAGGATCTTTATATTTTTGGATAATTTAAGGATCATTCTAATTATGTTAGTTAGGTGTCCTCAGTTAGTACCATTAATAAAGTTGGTGGTGAATATACATTTCATGGCATTTCAAAGATGATGTTAATGAATGCTTACCATTGTATAATGCTAAGGTGTACTGATATTCAAACGAATGCCTGTCTTCCGCAAGTACGTTAAAAACTGCCATAACTGTGCCAATCCGCTTACTGGTTCTTCTGCCATCAGCAGCAAATCTCAGCCTGACAGTCTTCCCTCTGCTTTTGATTGCTTTCTTAACATCTTTTATTTCCAGAAGGTATTCTAGTACCTCCCTAATGCTGTGGTGCGAGCCATCTCCATTCTTAGCCTTGGTATAAAAGAGACAGGATAAGGATGTGGTAGTCAGTTCAAAGCATTACTTTTTAGAGGGCCCACAATGGCAACAACTATTAAATTTAAAAAGCAATCCAGGAAAACAAAATGGTTTATTTTGATCCTTTGTAATAAAATAATTAAATGACTTTTTAGTCCTAACTGTCGTCATGGTTTCAGTTTTGAGCCAACAACATAGACTAGCTACGAGCAGTCTCGCTTTTTTCTCAGTCTGCCCAGAGAAAAAATGGCACCAAAATTGGCCATTTGGTCGCATATTAATTTTTTCGCAACACACTCGGCGAACAGAGAAAGAAGAGAAACTGCCCGTACTCTATCAGTGAGAAATATCCAATAAGCAGTCCCTTACCTGTGGTATGGGTATTGTTTTGATGGTCTTGTCTTGTTCTCTTCTTTCCTGAATCAAGGCGGATAGAGGGAGATTTTATCACGAAAACCCTCAGGCAGGGCCATTCTTAATTTGTGGTAAGCTCGGTCGCTTACGAGCCCCTGATCCTTGGCAGCTAGCATCCGCCTGACGACTTCAGTTGTGTAGCCATCGTGAGAGCTCTCTTTCATTTTGTACGCAGTAGTTGCCAACGAATTGTCAACTCGTTGCCGTACACGTTAAATTTTACCTATGGATGCATTGAGAATACCGTAAACACTGGCGTATAAGCCGCACCTTTTTGCTCAAATCTGCGTATCAAATCGAGCATGCGGCTTATCTGCGAGAACATCTGAAGACCATGCCATAAATTTGCATAAATTAACACTCTTCTGCAAAAATTGAGAAATTAAACGAGACTTACCTGTAAGTTGAAGTTTGATTGGAATTCTATTGAGTCATCAAACTGCTCCAAGGGATCACATGTGATCCCTTGGAGCAGTTTGATGACTCGATAGAATTCCAATCAAACTTAAACTTACAGGTAAGTCTCATTTAATTTCTCACTTCTATCTCATCATCACTGCCCCAGGGATCCCATGAGATTTTAAAGCAAAGACAGTCACATGAGGAGAAAAAATCCCAACTATGTACAAGATCATAAACAAACCTACATTTATTAGTAGAGTACAATAAAGTGGTAACATCAGAGTAGTATGCTCCACCTATAAGGGAAGTTGAAGACATAATGTTCAGCTATTTTCTAGACAGGCAATTAATGCTGTGATAGAGCTACGAATAATATCAAAGCTGGAAAGAATTTCCCTTGTTTATGGTTAGTCACTGTGGAGTATGGCTGATGCAAAATTACACGACTCCACTGGTTTATTATAAAATAAGTCAAAACATCTAGAGGATGACCATCCAGCAGTTTGCAGAATGTCATGAACAGAGAGACATGGGGCTTTAGCTTTAGAGGTAGCTGCAGCTCTCGTACTGTGGGGTTTAAATACGTGGGTGTCTACACCAGCAGTCTCCATGACTGAACGGATCCATCTAGAAATAGTTTCCTTGGATATGTGCTTGTAAGGTTTAACAAAACTAATAAAAAGTTTAGTTTCTAATCTTCTAAGGGGCTATTCCTTCAAACAGGTGACTACACAGAGTGATGAATCAGCGGGATAAGCTTTCAAAATAACTGAAGGAGTTTTGTAACCAGGCCTACTTTGCTTAATGTGTTCAGAGAGTGAAAACTCAAAGACATCAGGTGCTTCCTTCATGTAAGCAATGTCAAGTATATGCAAGCTTTGCCCTCTTTGTGCTGAGACCAATGCTATCAGCATAATGAGCTTCAGTGTAAGAGTTTTTAACTCGTTTCTCCACAGGGTGGAGGGATGAAAGATAGGTTAGGACAGGTTTCACATCCCAAGTGGACTGGTAGCGGGGAGTAGGTGGCGAGCCCTTGAAAATACCTTTCATGAATCTTGAAATGAGTGGGTGGCTACCAATGGCAGTGTTATTTCTTGGTACAGTAAAAGCGGAAATGGCGCTCCTGGCAGTATTGATGGTGGTGTAAGACAAGCCTTTGTCATGTAGAGTGACAAGAAAATCCAAAACTGCTGTCAAAGGCGGGTCATAGGGATTACTTTCCCGTTTACTTCAAAAGTCAGTCCATTGTGTGATGTATGGGGAGTACTGCTTTTGCGTTCCTGCTGACCAAGACTTGAGGATGATTTCAACAGCTTTGCCTGAAACATTTCTCTGTTGGAGACTCTGCCGGAGAGCTTGCAGGCCATCAGGTTAATAATTATTTTTCCCGAAGAGGGTGTAAGGCACCATTGTGAGGTTGCATTAGTAGATGATTCGACTGTGGAAGACGAAGGGGATAGTCCACTAACAGATGGAGGAGAGTGGTGAACCAGTTGCTTGGTCTTGGTCTATTTTCTGTAGGCAGGCTGCGATGACACTGAAAGGCGGAAAAGCATAAAAATAGTGTTCATACCAGCTCATGTAAAAAGCATTGATATATTTTGCACCAGGGTCAGGTTTCCATGAAGCGTAGGTGGAAATCTTAAAATTTAGTCTTGATGCAAAAAGGTCCACATGAAAAGGTCCCCACATTTTGTTAATGTCTGCAAACACATCTGAGTGTAAAGACCACTCAGTAGAACTATTAGTGTTTCTAGATTCAGTGTCAGCATCGACATTGGTTGAGCCAGGAATATGGCAAGCACTAAGCCAAATCTCTCTTTCTCTACACCACTGCCAAATTTGCTTAGCCAAATCATTACAATCAGCTGATTTAATACCTCCCATGGCATTGACATATGCAATGGTAGTGGTATTATCAGACTGTATTCGAATGTGCTTGTTATAAATAGTAGTACACAGGGATTTCAAACCCAGTAAAACTGCTTTCAGTTCTAGGTAATTGATATGGAATGCTTGTTCTTCCAGGTCCCATAATCCACCAGTTTTTTGGGTCCCCTGCACTGCACCCCAGCCCCTGTTAGAGGCATCAGTAGTAAGAATGAGGTCAGGGTCAGTGGACATTATATTTCTGAAGGCTGAAGTCACATTTTGAACCCACCAGTGCAATTCTGCTCTGGCCTCTTGTGATAAAGTCATGAATGTATCATAGTCACCCTTATTGGCTCGTAGGGCCTCAATTTTGTTGTGCTCCAAATATGGATAATGCAACTCCCCAAACTGTGCCCCTGGGAGGCTGGATACGATAAGCCCTATAACACGAGCAACCTCTCTAATAGTAGGGTTGTCCTGGTTTGAAAGATTCTCACATGCTTGTTGAACAATGGAAGCTTTCACGGGCGGAAGGCGTATAGTCATCAATATGCTATTCAAAATAAACCCAAGAAACTCAAGCTCTTGTGTGGGTGCCAACACTGACTTTGTGGAGTGGATAACAAACCCCAACTTAAGAAACATATTGACTGTCTAAACAATGTTTTCCTCACAGGTTGCATAACTGTATCCCAGGAGGAAGGAGTCATCGATGTGACGCATACAAAAATGGCCTTGAGCTCTAAGATTGGCAAAAACAGGTTTAAGCACTTTAGTGAATAATCTGGGGGCAGATGCAAGCCCATTTGGGAGACAAGTAAAATGAAAATAATTTCCCTCCCATTCAAATTTAAGGAGTTGCCGATCCTCTGCGGCAATCGGAATGGAGTAATAGGCATCTTTAAGATCGACTGATGCCATGAGGCATCCTGGTCGCATTAGTTGGAGGGCAGTTTGGATGGTATCCATTTTAAAATGGTAGTAAGAGACGAATTCATTCAGAGGTTTAAGATTAAGAATTAGCCTGTAACTCCCATCTTTTTTGGGTCTCACAAATATTGTGGACATGAAATCGCCATTAAGGGGGTTGGTTAATTCTATTACCCCTTTACTTTGGAGTTTGGTTATTTCAGCACTAATAATTTCCTTTTCCCCAGACGAAAATTTTATTTGTTTGGGTTTATTAGCCTGAACAGGTCTACATCCAGCTTCAAACTCAATGTGATGATGCTGAATGGCATCAAGGATGACCGGGTCAGTAGTCACTGATCTCCAGTTGTCTAAATGGTCCTTTACACAACCTGCTTAAAATTCAGGACCAAATGAGATAAATCTGTATCCACAACAGCTGAAAATTCATCAGCTTGACTAAATGGGCTTACCTGTGTACATTGAGGTTCTACGACATCTATTGAGTTTTGTTGCTTGTGGCAGTGGTCTTTTTCTTGAAGGTGTTCAGTGTTGAACGGCCGTGCCCCAAAAAAGGACCAAATGAGATAAATCTGTATCCACAACAGCTGAAAATTCATCAGCTTGACTAAATGGGCTTACCTGTGTACATTGAGGTTCTACGACATCTATTGAGTTTTGTTGCTTGTGGCAGTGGTCTTTTTCTTGAAGGTGTTCAGTGTTGAACGGCCGTGCCCCAAAAAAGGCTGGCGAGGTGGGAATTTGCTAGCAGAACCATGCTCCCGATCATATGGCTTAAACCTTGCAAATCTCCTCCGTTGATAGTGTGCAGGGCCCCTATTGGGGGCATGCGAGGGAGCCTTCTGCATTTGTAGTCCCGCCTTTTTTGCCTCTGACATATCCTTGAGATGCTTCGAGAGATCATCTCCAAACAATTTTGTGGAAGGTTTAATATCTTCCTTGCACAAACGTGTATAGGGGGAATTTAGATCCAGCTTTATAAGCTCTCGGCGCCTCATGTTTAGCTTCCAGTTAGTATTGCTTAACAGTGCAACACTATCCATTACGTGGTCGAGAACCTGGCGAGTATCTGGCGTCCTGCAATCGGTGATATCCTTCACAAGTTTGCCCGCCAAATTTGTCAAGGCTGACAATCCCTGTAGCAGGGGTTCTTGAACTCGCTGGAAAGCTAAATCCGCTGAGCAAGTTTTTCGGGACAGCAAGTCCCAAATCTCCTCGTTCACCGTCGTCACTGACAGATATTTGCAATTTTCTGGCGGTGAATGTTTTTCGGCTCGTTCTTTGACCGTTTCGGTCGACAAGCCCCCCACAAGCATGCTATCAACCAGCTCGGCAATCTTGCCTGCTATAGCGGGCGAGGTCTTCTTTCTAGAAGTAAATGCCTGGGTCAGGCTGTCTATTAGCGATGCCTGCGACCCTGGGTCAGGGTTTTTCGCAGGAGTTGTGTTCTCAATGTTGTTGGCGCTGTTCGTGCCAAGCACGTCGCTTACGGCGGCCTCTACATCGAGAGTATTTCCACCAGTAAGACTGTTACCGTCTGATATGTCGTCGAGTTTGTCGTCATCCGAACGAAGTATGAGGTCTTCTCTCAAGTTCTGAAGAGTTTCCGTTTGAAGCTCCGAGCTTTTAGCGAGTTTTGCGAGGGACGTTTGAAGACCCTGGAGAATTCCCGCCATATTCACATTAGGATCGTTTTCCTGTCTTAAAGGGTCTGAAGTTGTCTGGATCTGCAGCGTCTTGGGTCAGGTGGCTCATCTTAAATGTGATGTTCGTGGCGACTGATAAATTAGGAACCCGAAATAAATCGAAATAAAGACAAAATTGTCGCTGGCAACAAAATCCGTGGCTGAACTGATATCTCGCGCTAAAGGCACTGATTATGCGCATGCGCTTAGCAATCTCATGGGATCCCTGGGGCAGTGATGACGAGATAGAATTTTACAATCTCGATAGACCTGTGTAGAAAAATGATAAAAACTCCACAAGACTATACCACAATGGGTATGCTTTGCGAGTTTGGTGGCTTCCATGGCTAAAAGAGCCATTTTTGTTCATATTGACCGGTTTAACGTTGCCTTTCTTGAGCAGCTGAATGTCACTCGGCAGGGAATCTCTTTCCACCAGAAAGCTGTTTACATTGCCTCAGATGGCCACTCACTTCGACAGATATCAATCCCTCAATGGAGGTATTATTTGGATCAAAATTTGGGCATACAACCATGCAAAGTAACCATGAAGTACGCATGTCCACTACGAGAGTGCATATGGTAACACAGTCGCACAACATCCACAACAGTAAAAGCAAGATGGCGGACGGCAGTAAACGATCGCGTAGGACAGAAGGATTTCACATGTTTCGAGTTTGAGACCCAAAGACATGCCTGGGGAACACGAAAATCACCGAAGCGTTTGTGTACCATTTGTGTTGTGGATACAGAACTGTCAAAAGTCGCCGGCAGCCAGTGAAAATCTCCACTAACTTCCTGTTTCTGTCTGGCTACTCGAGCTCTGCTTCCAGATATTCTTCTGATTATTCAGCCTGGTTGGGAATATAGCCACTTACTTTCTGATGAATGGAGGATTAACCTTGCTGGAGATGATTAGGGAGTTTTAGCAATGACACTTTTTGGAAGGCTACGGTGACCGGAAGTAAATTTTCTCAACTCAACATGTCAATGCACATGCGTGTAAGTTACTCGCTCTCTACTCTCCGCCGCCGTTTGTTGTTTACGACGGGAAAATCGCTGATTGACGTTGTAGCGAGTACATGACATTCAGGTGAGGGATTTTCTCCTTATTCTTTAGATAACGTCGCTGGTTTTAATTTCCTAGTGTAAAGCAATATTCTTAAGTTTTGTTCCGAGGGAAAAGTTAAAATTGAATTGGCAAACTTTTTTATTTTTGGTCGTTTTTTCGTAGGCATGTCGTCTGATAGCAGCGCAGAAAACAAGCGATCCCGGTACGTCAGAATTATTCCCTACTACTGATAGATCCTTTCCCTCAAACGAGGCATCATATTGAAATCTTTTTAGAAGTTACATTTACTTTCCCGCTGGCTAAGTTTTTGAGGTGATTAGAATTTGGTGCCATTGATATTTCACTTGGCAGTCAAAGGAAAAACAAAGACCAAAGTACCTTATCCTTACCGTAGCATGTTAACTTGCTTATAATTAATTTATGTGGACTGTTCACTGAAACTACAGGCAGTTCAGCTTTATTCCAGCTTTGGTTTTCCTTTTTGCCTTCATAATCACGAGTCACAATGTAGCTTCAGCTACAAATATTTCCTAATGACAAAAGAAAATGTGCATGACAGGTGCTCTCGCTTGGAGGTGGCTCGGTTTGCAGGGTAACCCCCCAACCAAGGACATCTTTTCTCCGTATAAAGCTGCCCTTAATTTGTGTCTATTTTAGGCCTATGGAGTGGACTGAAAAGCATGACATTTATCTGTGTAGAGAGATTATAGTGGTAGAGCCATTTCAGTTTAAGAAAGGTACAGTGGACAGAGGAAAGCTTTGGACGAAAATAGCAGTCCTTAAATAGCTGCAAGGAGATAAAGTTTAGAGTAGGAATGAGAAGTGTAAGGGAAAGGTTCACTGATATCCAGAAAGAGTATCTAAAAAAGAACAAAGCAGATGAGAGCAGCAGTGGTACATCAAATGACATCACTGAGCTAGACCAACCATTAGAAGAAATATCAGAGAAGGAGAAAGTAGCTGAGGAGAATAGAGATAGTGATAAGGACAGAAAGAAAGTAGATGCAGATAGAGCAAAAGCTGAGGAAGCAAGAAGAGTTGCCATGGAGCGCATAGGACAGACAAAGAAGAGGCAGAAAGATGAAGGAGAGGATCAGGAGGAGAGGAAGCGGCCACGGAGGAGGAGTGGAGGTGACACAGTAGAGTATTTAAGGGAGAAGTGTGAGATGGAGAGAAACCTGAGGGAGAAAGAGTTAGAAGTAAAAAAGGCAGAGCTAGCAGATCAGGCTGCAAGAACCCAGGAACAGAAAATGCAGATGCAAGAAATGATCCAGGTTATGCAGCAACAACAGCAACAGAACCAGAACATGCAAACGCTACTTCTCCAGCAGCAACAGCAGCAAAGCCAAGCCATTTTGGCTCTCATTAACAGTCTGACTAACAAACCAAATTAGGGTTTGTTTTCCTAGTTTCCACCCCCGGGGAGGTATTTTAGGAATTTCTGGATGGGGATGTGCCGCTGGGACCCTGGAACCCTTAGCCTACACCAGAGCTAGTTCAGCTGAATTTTGCTACATGCCCTATACTAAAGTAAACTGCTCAAATCACTCCTATCCTAGACTAGCTGTTTTCCAGAAACTGATTTTTGACAGTTAATGAATGCAAGGTGTTTGTTGTTCACTGTTGCATAATTATTATGTCCACAGGTTTGGATTTAACAGACTCCAAATGCTTAGATAGAGAGGCCCTTTGCTCTGAGTTTAGCTTGTGCTTTAGTTTTTCAGATTAATTTTGAGGCTGTTGTTTTATCATAAAATATTTGAAAAGACAAAAGATAATTTTATTTAATTAAATGCTTGATTTGTGTTGTACAAGTAGCATTTTGAAATTCATTTCCATTTTAAAGTTCAATTAACACTAAATTATGTAAATCATGCATGCTAAATTACTTGCCTTCCAGTTAGTGGAACAATGCCTGATACCCATTTGCCTTTTGGTCGTCTTAGACCACATATGGTACAGCATTTATCATGTACCTTTAAAAAGTTGCAAAATAATGGGCATGTTTTTAGAGAAAATTATTTACACTCAGTAAGGAATTTACATCTGTAAAAGATTGTGTTGTTAAGAATAAATATATTTACCAGCGTTATGGCTTGCTTTTTTGTGCTTATGGTATTTCCTCAAATAAAAGAAGCTCCAAGGAATAAGGGAAATGGTCAAAAACATGAACATCACCACAGAGGAAATTGTCACAAATCCTGTACTTTTGTAATGTTTCTGCATGGTGTAAGTTATCAAAGTTTCTCTCCTTTCCAAGTTTTAAATTTTTATTTTGACATGGAGAGGACAAACGAAAGAGGAAGGAGCAGTTCTTCAAGAGAGACCCTGGGCAGGCTGGGATTTTTTAATTGTGAGGAATATTTCAAGTATTTCTACAAAGGAAGACAATTAATTGACAGAAGACTATTATTCAAGGAAATATTGTATATCCTAGATGTGTCCTTTCCCCCTTCTTATATTTACAAAGGTAGTCTGCCATTGACAGGCAAATTGGAAAATATGAAATATTTACAGGTAAATGTTTGAAAAAAAATCACCAACATGCTACTGAACTTGAAATTTTCCATACAAAGCCTTCAAATATTTTTCAAACTCGTAGAGGAAACAATCTGATGTTGTGTTCTTTTGTCTAAAAGTCAACTTGATTGGAAATAATATTTCTGTTTAGTTCTCAGCTACTCAAAATATTTTTAATAGATAGGTAATGACACAAGTAACCATTTTGCTTGTGCTACCCAATATGTGAGAAATGCTAAACTAAGCAAAATAGTCATTAAGATTAGGTGGGTCCAGGTCAAAATATTCTGATGCTTGGTTGCCATATAAACATGTGAGAGCATTTCTTAGTATGGCAGAGACCACGTAGAGCTTTCCTACACTGCTTAATTCAAATTTCAAGTTCTTTTTGAAATCCAGGAACTTAAAGGAGTTTGCTATTTCTCCAAATAGCCATTCCACAGAGGTCCTGACTTTGCTCATGCATGTGTTGTAGGCTTCCATTTGGGGAGTGAGCACAGCATTACGGAATGGGGCCTGCAAATGAACCCTGAGAGGGTAAGCAGGATCCCCATATACACACATGGGTTGTCCTGCAGGTGAATGACCATGTCTTTCTAATAATGGAAGGAGACCAGAGTCAGCAAGCATCCCTGAGTCATGCTTTCTCCCTTCTGCAAAACAAATTTGAGAGAAAAAAGGGTGATATAGCCAAATTCGAGAGAGAAAATGGTAATAATTACTTTTATTATCTTTTTGTCTCTCGAATTTGGCCATTTTGCTTGTTTTACAGACTGAAGAACATTCACAACTGGCCAATTAATCCAATAAAACTGATATACAATTTTTGTTCCTTGGTTTTAAAAGTATTAAACTACCATTTATCTGTTTGGTTTCCTACAAACACTGTCATCGCTTACATGTAAGTTTCTGGTCTAAATTTTCATCCCATGAGTTTGATCAGTTCTCACAACAACAATTACTTTTCCTTTCTAAAATATTGCCAGACGAGAAAAGTACATAGCACATGCCTGTTGCTTAAAATATATATATAAAACAGCAACATATAATTTGTGTATCAGGACTTTTGTTAATTCAAATGGTGATAAAATAGATTAAAATAAGGTTACATACCAACTGGACCATAAAGGTGAGCAATTAGCCCGTTGGGTATCGCTACCGCTTGGAATTTCAAGCTGTGAACGCGCTTGTGGCCATTGTACATAATTCGTTGGTTAGTTCCCGGCCTTGCTATAGGGCGAACAGTTCCATCAATAAATCCGAAACAGTTCTGTAACGGTGCTCCCTTCTGATGTATGATGTCAGCATAGACTTGAAGTGCCGCAGGACCGAGGATTTCAGCATTCCAGTGGTTGATTCGTCGATGATGGATCGCATAAATGTGGTCCAGAACCCAGTTTGTGGCCATACACAACACGGATACCGGTCGACCAAACCGTGGTAACATATCGCCATACCTGCATGGATAAGTTAGCCTCTTTAGGAGCATGCATAAACCTTCCGTTCCCCCCACCACGCTTCTCTGTTCCAGCGTAAACTCCTCAGGGATCTGTAGGGCTTCTTCTAAGAGAGGAATGTCACGTTTTCTCACTCTAAACTCGGCCAAACATTCATCGTCCTCCATGTCGTCCGAGTCAAAGAGAGGATACTGATCATATCGTAAATCTAAGTTTGAAGATTTGTTGTGGTAGAATAGAAGCACAAATTCTTCTTCTGAAATCATGACATCGTCGAAGGCAAGTAACAAATGCTCTCGGGCATATCTGAGTGACATTTTTGTTTTGATGAAGGTACAGCTAGCTACAACTGCTGCTGCTGTGTTGTTGCTAAACGACTTGAATTTCGCGGCTGCAGCGTAGACTCTCCCCAACCTCCCCGCGACAACCTTTAACTTCCCGTGACCGTAGCCTTCCATAAAACTGTCGATGCTAAAACTCCCTAATGATTGCGCTTGGAGCCTTCGTGGACGGCTGTTGGGACTTTTCTAGAGGATCAGAGAACCTGTATGGATTGCCAATCGATTATGCAGTAGTATACCCTACAACTTTTCCATTGTGAAGACCTGACGGGGATAGATTATGAAAAGTGTTGCCTTCCTCGCCACAGAAATAGTTAACGCAAACTCATTGTTATTACACCAGAACATGAAACGTTATGAATCCTTGGTTTCGGTGCTGGCAAATTGCAGTTGCCTGTTGAACTTGTTGCCCAAGTTTAACCTGGGCGTCAAATATAAACCCGGAAATCAGGAACTTGTTGATGAACGTTTTAAAATTATTTCTTATATTTTTGATGTTTCTTTTATTTCATTTTCTTTTCTGGCTGCCGGCGACTTTTTGACAGTTCTATATCCACAACACAGTTGGTACACGAACGCTTCGGTGATTTTCGTGTCCCCCAGCCATGTCTTTGGGTCTCAAACTCGAAACATGTAAAATCCTTCTGTCCTATGCGATCGTTTACCGCCGTCTGCCATCTTGCTTTTACTGTTGTAGATGTTGTAGATGTTGTGCGCATGTGTTACCATGCTTTCTCGCAGTGGACATGCGTACTTCATGGTTACTTTGCATGGTTATATGCCCAAAATTTGACCCGAATAATACCTCCTCAACGAGCAAGCGAAAGTATGCATGGTAAACTGCATCGTTCCCAGTACTCCCAACTTCTAATCAGTTGCCTGGTTACTAAGCTACAAACGAACAAACCGAAACCGAAGCGTTCATGTTGTTGTAATTCTACTGAGAAACGGTCGACAGAATGAAAAATAATGGATTAAAAATACCAGAGAAAGATCAAATTTATGTCTAAGTCGGATTTTCATACTATTACAGAGCTAAAATTATAGGTAAGAGTTTTAGTATTCTCTGTTTATAAAATGTCGGTTATTGCGTGGATTGGCCCGTTCAATTAGAAACTTTCAGAGGAAACAATGAATGTACATAACTGACATCTTTCTTAAGACTCCATCATCATCTCATCATCATCATCATCTTTCCTCATTGCGCCATGGGACGCATAAGGCCGCATAAGACTCCACTTTCGATTTATTTTAATTCTTTCCAAATTTTTTTTCCAAAATTTGAGTTCCCAAACTTGGGGTGCAGCTTATCTGCGAGCGCGGCTTATACGCCGGTGTTTACGGTAAATATCAAGGAGTTCAGTACAATCGTTTTACTTCATGACCTGGTTCGGTTTGTATTGTGACGGTCAGATCGGACTAAGATGAATGACTGAATAATTGAATGAATAAATGAATGAATGAATGAATGAATGAATGAACGAATGAATGAATTAATGAAGAAATAAATGAATGGCCAAAGATGAAGAACAAATTGTGTGAAAAACTTACCTCGACAGGTTGAAACTCTGTGGGAGGTTTCTCGAAAGCATTTAACATCAATTCTCGTATCTTTTTTCTCTTCTGGGAACGAGATGCCTTGTCACATTCCCAAATTTTTCTTTGAAGTGTTAAACTTAACAGCATTTTTGGTCCGGTCCACTGGCAAGCGGCTTTGTGCCACCTCAGTGGGAAGAAGTGTCAGTTGCTCTCTGAACTGGAAGGCCTCTGCTCGTGCTTTAATCAGTTCATGATAGTGCGCTGTCGTCAAACTTTTGAACTGTTCATTCTCTGTTCTCAGTTCGCAGATGGTATGGTCATATTGCTCCAGTAGTGGAACGGAGAGAATATCCGCAGGGTGTTCCCATTCATAATGCTTGGAACCACGTCTGTAAAGAACATTTGCGGCTTTTTGCAATTTGAACTTTGAGGACATTTCGCACTGAGCGATCAATGATTGTCAGGTCGCGTGCATACATGTAAGTTACCCGAATTTAAATGACTGCATATATTTGTAACTTGACTGTTTATAAGACAAAACCCAATAGAAAATAGGCAAGTGACACGCAACTTAACACGCTTTAAGAATATTAAACAATTATTGGATGAGGTTTTTGTGATATCCGGAATAATCAAGGTCGAGGTAAGTGTTATCAGCCGAAGCCGAAGGCTGAGGCTGATAACACCAACCGAGACCTTGAGTATTCCGGATATCACAAAAACCGAATCTAATAATTGTTTTATTATACATTGTTTTGAAGAAAATCAAAGAGCTCTGTGAGCAAACTCGTGAGGTGAACAAACGAATTACAATATTTTTTGGATTATGTTTAATGTTATCTGGTTTAGGGAATATTGTGGCTGATTTTCATCTTTAGAGTACGAGCAGTGGTTCAGTGTTCACTCATAACGCACCTAAGAAAAAAAGTAATACCTGGATAAGAAGGCATTACAATTGAATCGATCATGCTTACACATTTGACGAGGGTGTACGATGTCATGTTTGAAACATTTTTTATTTTTGTTTCTGGTTCACCAAGAAATAGTGTGCAGCAAATGTGGTTGAAAAGTGAACATTGGAAATATAGGAAAAAATCAAGGCAGTACTGTCTTAATACATTAATCATTCTCTTTTTATCAAATGAGATAAACAGAAACTAATTTAAAGTTTTGTTGCAAACTGGCATTGTCATCTTGTCCTTATAAGGATTGTACAAGGCCATGTTCAAGACATTTTTGATGGAAGTTTCCGATGTAAACATTCAGTGAAATGCAAAGTCTAGGCGATATTTTCATTCCAAGTTGCAACAAGGTGACGAAGAAACGAAGGTTATTTTCCTTTGTCAAGGGAAGTTATAGAAAATTAAGCAAACAGAGAGGAAAAGACTTCCAGCTCACGTAACCAATGTAGGTATACCAATAGCGAATATAGAATGAACAAGTTGCCTATAGTATCCACAGGAAAGAGTATCTAGTTCTATTGCAGCCTTAAGTTTCACTGGCTTTAAAAACAATGAAAATGGCTGGAAAAAAAAACTAGCCTGTGAGAGCATCAAACAGGTGCCCTCACATGCTAGAGAAAAACACGAGCGATTTGCAATTGATTGAGCCACGTGTTTATGAGCTAGGCACAATTTAAACGTCCTGGAAGTCTGATATTTTCGGACTTCAAATGGTATCTCTCCAGGGTCGCATTGCTTCCCGAATGCTAGTCAAGGGGAACAAAGACTCTTGGTTTGAGGCTGCTAGCATTCCAGTGGAAACCGCCAACCAGTCTGTCCGCAAGAACAATACTTGATATCACCAGAGATTTGATCTTATCTGATCACCGACCAGTGCAAAATTTTAGCACCTGCTCCTCAGGTCTGACTTGTAACACTTGCCGCGTCCACACTACGCTTGAGATATTTGAAAACGCAGCCTTATTTCTAGGTTTAGGTCTTCCGTCCACAACAATTTGCCATGAAAACGGACGTTCTTCGAACGAACACACTGTTCAAACCCGAGGAATTTGAAAACGCCGGCTTTGCGTTTTAATGTTGATGGAAAATATTTTCAAAATGGAGTTTTTCCAAAACGATGACGTCACGATTTCCTCAAACACAAATCCAATGTTGCATTTTCAAATTTCTCCAACAAAGTGTGTACAGAAAACATTTGATGTGTCTTCAGAGTGATTAACATCCTTTTTAAATTTCTCCGGCATAGTGTGGACAGGGCCTGAGTATTTGCAGTTCCATGGTGCCATTTAAAGTTAATGCTTACATGCTGCATGAA
>JAHPZR010006719.1:97500-114371 GCA_019787425.1 Platygyra sinensis | reverse complement strand
TTGTTTTTTTTTTTTCCTTGGTTGACAGCTATGTCCCTACACTTGGATGATCAATCGCGTGAAAGCCAATGCCTTGAGCGTTTTGGTGGCTCGGCGGCTCTCAGAAATCTGCAAGGGTCAAATATCCACTTAATGTGTGAGTTTTCTATCCGTTTATGAGGTGTTCATGGGCACGTGTGGAAACATTTCGGGTTGTTTCACCAACGTACAAAGCGATCAGTCTGCACAAGAAATTTTTGCACGACTCCTGGATGAAGTCCGCAAGGGATAGGATCTTTCACTCTTAATATAAAGCCTATTTTAAAGAAGAAGAAACTGATTTGATGTTTACTGGCACTTTGTTTTTTGGGTTTTTTTTTTTGCTATATTTGCTGGATTACAATCAAACATTTTTTCTAAGAGGCGTATGTGCAGTCAGCCTTATCAGTGCAAGCATTACTGCACTGTAAGCCAGAGTGATTGTGATCGAAATAAGAATTCATAGGACGTGTCTTTTTCAATTTACACCGTTGGCTATTCAAACTTCGT
This sequence comes from Platygyra sinensis, assembly GCA_019787425.1. Classification (NCBI taxonomy): domain Eukaryota; kingdom Metazoa; phylum Cnidaria; class Anthozoa; order Scleractinia; family Merulinidae; genus Platygyra; species Platygyra sinensis. The sequence goes on along the minus strand of JAHPZR010006719.1, from coordinate 113,843 downwards.
GCTTGTTCCCTGGTGGCAATGTGCTCTGGATCGATGGACTGATTTCAAGTTGCCAATCGTTGCCGACACGTGAGGCATTCTTACAGTTGTACATAATAGCTTCAGTGGTGACCTGGAAGTCCCCATTTTCTCTTCTGCGCACTCACTCGTGTAGGCTTGCGAACACAGCCGTCTTTCTTCGCTCCCGGCACGAGTGGCGTTTGGCGAGAAGTTTCGTCCTTCACGCAAAAACGCCACTCGTCCGGGAGCAACAAAGGACGGCTGTTTTCGCAGGCAACCGCTCATACGAAGGAATCATTGTTCATGTAGCTTCTCTAATTGCTCGGTTTGGTGCTCATCGCATTGATCAGCTATATAAAACTGCTCTAAAGATGATTCTCCACCTCTCATTTCATTTTAGGACGAGATCTTGTTCTACATGGATTCCGAAGAAGAACTCAAAAGCATTCTTATCAAAGTAAGGAAACAAGCACTATGACACCCTATTCCAAAATAGCCGCCATTTTAATATTTCTTTTGTTTACCTGCAAATTAGCCTCTGTTGGCCTCGTCTAAGGGAAAATATTCTTTTGAATTCCGATGTTTAAGAACGAGGCAGCAAAGGCTCCTTTGCATGTAAACAAAAAGAAAACTAAAAAGACGACGATTTTGGAATAAGATGAATGCCTTAGTTGCGAAAATAAAGATTTATTCCCAACTAAAAGGGCTGAAGAAACGGAAGCGCAAAATATGCAAAGAGATGAGCTGAGCGGGTTTGTTTGAACAGAGGCAGACTTTTAAGCTCATATAGAATTTATGAATTTCGTTACTTTCGTATACACTGGCTATGCTCCTAAACTATCAGCTTAATATGAAGCTCTCGGCTTGGTGTGCCAGTTTTTATCCAATGACTTGATCACAAAGGTGTATACAAGGCAAAAAAAAAAAAGAGGTGGCTAATCAGGTCTGATATAGGAGGTATGATTTTATATGCTTGAGTATCGCTTAGCCTTTTTCGTGTCCAAATTCCATACAAAGTGACGGAATATTAAGCTTATGGTTAGCATTTTGTACCGTATGGTGCAAGACCCGTAGGGTTGAAACCGTCGATGTTGTACCGGCAGGCTGAACAAAAAGTATTTTTTTAAGAAAACTGACCGTTTATACCAACAGCTAACTGGAACGGATCGAAGAGGAATCAGTTATGCTAATTGATTTGTTCCATTTCTTGCAACAGGATTTAGGGTTGCCTTTTGGTCAAGGTTTTAAGTTCAGCAGATTTTTGGTTCAAAAATTATCACAGTAAACGTCCAGGTCAGAACGTCACTCTTGGAAGTGATGAGTATAAATTACCACTTAATAGATGTATGTATATATGTATTAATTTGTGCAATCATTTCTTCTTTTTTGCGTAAACTCAGACTTTTGCTTGCTTGCTTGTTTGCTCCTTCGTTTTGTTTTGCTTGTGAAATAAGTTGGGTCGTTTTTTTCGAGCGAACGATTCAGTAAACTGTAGAGGTATAATCCAAGACTACGCTGGAATGCTAGCGCAATCAATGATTTACACTACCAGGGATTACACTGGAAATTCTGTCAAAATTGTTCGAACCTTAATTTCGCCAATGCAAATCAAATTAATTTTCAAATATTACGAGTGGCATCTGAGTTAGTTACTTTGAATAATTGTTAATTACCCGCTGGGATTGCCAACCATTATTCAGACGGGAAAACAACTGGTGATATTTTTGCCTTTATACGTCAACAGCAAAGTTAGCTTCTCCCACATCAGAAACATCCAGAACCTCAGGAATATTTGGAGAACGCTGCGAAGTGTGGGCAGGTACAATCTTGAAGAAAAACCGAGAACAAAGAAGACATCAATGCCAGTCCATCTGATTCAAAGAGTGAAGACTATGCAACCACAGAGGGGCGTCCAGTTAGCCCATCATGTCATTGAAACTACCTGTGTAATGTCGGATACTGTCAAATTTACTGAGCGACAACCCGAAAAAGAAGATGAAGCTGTTGTCCAGTACACAGTAAAGGAAGCCAGTTCTCGTGAATCAGCAATGAGTGTTTCCATGCTAAGTCCAGCTGAATGCTGGCTGACACAAGAGCTTCGAGAGAGTAAGCGAGACTCCACAAGAGTTCAACATGACAGATCTAACCAAAAATTTTCAATCTGGTAAGTTGAAAGAAATGCATCACGAGGTATCGATAGAAATTATTAACCAAGCAACACCGTTGCCAAAGACGAACGCTAGGGTATGATTGTCGGTTTGTTGTCACTGATGTTGTTGTTGTTCTTGTTGTTGTTACTGCTGCAGTTGCCGTGGCCGTTGCTGTTGCTCCAGAAATGCAGGTTAATGAGATGCATGCTCCTTATGATAAGCATCACAAACTGTCCTCTTTGCTATAAAGTCAATAAAACACACATAATTCTGTCAAATATGAAGTAATATGAAAATGACACTTTGTGATGCTTATTCATAAATAGCATTGAATTTCATCAGCCTGCATTTCTGGACATACGTGTGCTGTTGTTGTTGCTGTATTGTTTTTGGCTGTTGTAACGCGTTGGTTTAAAGCTGGAAACATAGTTTTCAAATCAACATAACTGGAGGATATGTTCACTCTAATACGACGTTCAAAAACAGACAGCACCTTTTTCGTGTATTTTACTGTGAGCATTTGAGTATCGCCGTGTTTAATTTTTCACCGATGGTTCTCTCTTCTCTACCAGCGTACAACAACATATACAACTGAACTGAAAACTTAAAAGCGTATGGACAATGCTTATAGGAATTCCATTTTATTTACTTGATTCGGCATACCACGACCCAATTTACGAGATCCTAACAGAAATATAACAAGTATCTCTCTTTGTATGACTTGATAGTCCCCGGAGTGCAAAGATCGAGCGATGCCAGAGCGAGGGAGGGTCAAGAAAATACCGCAAGAGTGAACGCGGCAAATGAAAAGGTACCGGCTACGAAATTTGGTGTCGATAAAAAGCATGAAAACGAGATGTCCATAGTCGAGGAAGCTGGCTTTTCCACTGACAGAATGGAGGTTAATGCCTGGTCGTCCGACCCAGTGACGTTTACATAAGGAAGCTAACCACCAATTCCCTGCAAAGACAAGAGAAACAAAGGCCTGGATCGAATCTAAAGTAGTAGGAGGGGATGGAAGGCACGAACGGAGCAAAAAAGAAAATGTAACATCTTCAGAAGACAGACGTAATGATTATTACATACACTGCCTTTTGCCACTTTATAATAAAAATAACACCTAGTGCTTTTCAGTTTACTGCTAGTCTTCAAAAAAGGAGTGACGTTGCTTAACTCACTACTAGTTTCCAACGAGTTTTTACATCAAGTTATAGCCCTCTCGCTTCTCACTTTTACTTACTATCGTCTTCGCATTATCGTCTATCCTGACAGCAGTGTCTAGTACACTATTAATTTCCCTAAACAAGCAAAACAAATGGAAAGCGTGGTGGCCTCATGTTTATTGCGCGCGTCTCCGGATCGAGCGGTCCTGGTTCGAGTCCTGACGGAGGACATTGTGTTGTGTTCTTGGGAAAAACACTTTACTCTCACAGTGCCTCTCTCCTCCAAGACGTATAAATGGGTACCATCAAATTCAGTGCTGAAGGGGGTAGCCCTGCGATGGACTAGCATCCCATCCAGGAGAGGGTGGAAATACTCCTAGTAGCTTAAAACTGGAGATAGGCGCATAACCCGCATAAAGACCTTACCTTTGTTGTAGATTGTGTCAAATGTGTGCCAATTCCCATTAAAAAAAAACAGGATGACCCACCACTGTGGGTAGCTGAAAATTGCATGACCCACCCCTTACCAAGGGTTCAAAAACTGATGACCCCACCCCTCTCTGCTCCGGCCCACCCCCCCCAATACCTTTTTGACCAGTCCCCTTAGCATCACTTTCTAGTTCAAGATCAAAGAGACTCTGTCTATCCGGTGAGAAAAAAATCTTCTCTCAATCATAAAATCAAACATGTTATTGTAATTCTGACGTTTTCCTTTTTTGTAACGGAGCTCCGGTGGCTCCAAACGCCGCCAAGGGGATACCCATACCCAAGAAAAGGAAGCCATGAATTGATTTTTTCATGGATATCACGGCTAGTGGTATTGTTCGTGGGCGCGTACGTACGACGACGGAGTCGTGCAAGATGGCGGCCATACTCCAGCTAAAAGGTTGACAGAGACACAGCCTCCTTCCTTGATATTACAGCCTCCTTCATAGCTTCCTTCTTTGATATCGAGCATCCATGTTATGGTCAATTGACACTTTTTTGACCAAACAAGGTGTCCGTTGACCAGTATCACTTGACCTTATTGTGGGCTCAAGTTCAAAGAACGAAGTCACAGGTCTTTTTGAAGTTGAGCGCTGACCAAGTGCTGTTTTTGTATTGGATCGAGGGCTCACGTCAGGCTAACTTGTTGCCCCCGCAGAGTTTTGGTCCAGAGGCCAAAACCCGAGGAGGCATCATTGTGGTCCGTGCGTAAAAAGAAGAAGTACTTACAGTACGGATATACAGTCGATATTACCAGACGAAATCTCGTGTTGGCTAAAATGCGACCGCTAACAGTCTTGGGAGGTCTGACATTTTCGCCCGCTAAAGGTGTCGGGAGTTGATGACGAGTATCCGCGTGTAATTTGCAGAGTTTGACAGTTCTGTTTTTTGCCAGTTTTTTTTTCTCTGGTTAGCTCTGGAGGGATAAAGTTTGAAATACTCCTTTGGCATCTCGTTTATTTGGATGGCTTACTTTTACTGAGTAATCGTACGTAGCGTAGAGCCCATGTGGCGACTGGGTGACTGGCAGGGATCCAAATGTTGCGGCGTTTTCGTTGAGGACAAAAAGCTTGACTCTAATTTGCATATATGGCGACTGTGACGCGATACTTCTGTTTAAATCTCACTTCTGTCACTTCTGTTCTGCTTTCGAGATGCGTTTGCTCGTACACTCTTTTCTTTTATAAGAATGTCGTTTTTCCTGGCCCAGGCTGAATATTCTTATTTTTCTGCCGATTTTTGGCTGAAAATATTCTTGTATTATTCCTACATTATAGCTTATGACATTTCCGTTTTAGAATTTTTTGGGGTATTAATTACAAGTGTTTGGTATCTGGATCTGTGTCGCGTTACATTGTGCATGTGCTCCACTGCTTTTCGTTGCAGTGAGCTAGACCAAGATGCCACGCCAAACAACACTTGGCCGTTTTGGCTTTGAAAAAAGCATTTCGCACAGAAATATAGCGTGATGGAAACGAAAGTACCCGATTTTGTTTCAACTATGTCAAGGACAATTGAGTGTCATCACTTAAAACTGTAATCAAAAAACTGTATTGTATTTATTCTTAAAAGAGGGTCGGAAAGGGGGTTTTTCGTGAGCCGTGAATGCCTATTTTAAATTGCCGTGAATCGTGAAAGAACGAAATTATCTCCCGTGATCCTTGAACGAAAGTACTCCCGTGATTCGTGAAATAACTAATTTATTTCTCGAGATTCGTGAACATGGTCTATAATTAGCTCATTTTCCGTGAAATTTTCTGGAATGTCGAAGAATGAGCCACCTTAATTAAGCCAACGAGGCAGCTCAATGCTACCCAGAAAGACCAAATGAGAGAATCGGCTTCTGACAATGGAACGGGCCGTCCGTCAGCGCAGCGTGCGCCAGGAGACCACAAAGTTTAAAGCCGGGACACTTCAGGCGCAATCCATTCAACCAAAATTTCCAGGCTAAGGTTCGAAAATTTCTTGGAGTCGAATGGATCGCTACAGGTCCGAAAGGTCTCGTTCCATTCCACTCGCAAAACGAGTTTCGCGCTCATTTAAAATGAAGGATGTAGGATCATTGTTGCTCGTATTAAAGCTAGATGACGATTTCGACGGTGATATCAATGATATTGTGTGAGCTGCTTCATTCATAGTATTTAACCGTATAACGGGTTCTTTTGAGCAGACCGTTCCCAGATATTTGCCATGTGACTTCAAACACCACGTTCGAAGTCTTCGAATCGAATGACGAAAAGAACCTAGCAAATTCTTTCGGGACTGAATAAATCGTCCTTGAGAGTCGTCAACGGCCAAAACATACACTTTGCTTGCGGAGCAACTACAGACCTGTCGTAACTGTACATTGATGTACGAGTAACATTGGCCGTTTTTATGCTAGAGACGTTTAAGTTGTCTAGACAACATTAACGTCTAAGACGTTAAAGGCGTCTGGTATAAAAACGAGACGCATTAAGTACACGGCTTAACAAAGAAAAATACGTTTTATTATAAAAAAGACTGGGTTCTACACTCGGACGACACTGGAAACAAGCAACTTTTAGCGCGTCAACATACGAACAAATCTACTAGATGGTAACATGGCAGGCAGTTAAGGCGTCACGCTTTTATACTAGACAGGTTTAACGTCTCAAACGTTAAAGGCGACTGATAAGAGCGTCGTTTAGACGCTCTTAAAAGAAGACGTTTAAGTAGACAGACGTTAAAGGCGTCTTCCTTATTTTCGTTTTTATACTAGACGTTAAAGCCGTCTCCAGACAGCTTTAACGTCCGAGACGACATTAATGTCCCTAGCATAAAAACGGCCATTGATGGATCCGCTGTTAACAATCCATAAAAGGGCGTTGATGAGTATTTTCCTTCATTTTGTACATGGAAGATACCGAACAGCGAGGTTCATGAATTGAGAATGGGTCGGCGGAATGGTCAAATGGAACGGTCCATTTCGATCGGACCGGTCCAACCGAGAAGAGTGGTCCACCTCAAAAGGTGGACTAATTTTTTCGAAATTTTTCCGGTTGGACCGAACCGACCTATTCAGTTTTGGACGGAAATTTTCCGGAAATTTTGGTTGAATGGATCGCGCCCTTCCTCTCATTATGCACCGTTCCTCCTATACACCAGCAGAGAAAGTAGTTTTCCCAGCTCGACCTTTTCCAGATGATGTAGAAACTACAGCTTTTGACACGCAGCCACATGATCAACAGTATGATGGTTCTTCTGACGTTTCCGATGACTCCGAACAAGTGCAAGAATATGACACAGACACCTGAGAGATGATGAAGATGTACTGACCTTTCTCCGAAGCATACAGACAAGTGGTGGTCGAATGGTCAGAGTTGTCCGGCCACTGATGTGAACAGTTTTATTGTGTGGTCTGTGTAGCAGCTATGTCAATACCTTATGAGACCTTTGACAATACTGGTAAAGATATTGTTCATGCACGTACGCACAACACTAAAGAATTGCAAGTACTGAAGTGTAACCAGTTCTGTTTGTGTAGACTAAGGCATACACTTGTGAATTAGTGTAAATTTAGTATTTTAGAGCGACAAAAACAATTATTTAATATGCATGCAATAATTCAAAATGGTCGACACGTCAGTATGGGTGAAAAATTAAAGCAAACGCTGAATGGTGCGTGATTCGTGAAAAGTCTGTATTAATTCCCGTGAACCGTGCACGACACCCCCCTTTTCCGACCCTCTTAAAATACGCTTAAAATTTTGCAAATTTCAGCCTAGATATTGTTATAAAATATATTCTTATATATAAAAGAGTTTACATCAAGACAATCGGTTTGTTTCAGTATCAGACTAGAACAACAGAGTGGTTGCATATTTTTTTCCAGAATGCACTTCGCGAGAGTATTATGTAAAGAATATATCATGTGATAGAATGAGTTAAACAGAATGTGTTGGTTTGGTTAACTTAGTTAATTCTTTGGATCATATTTATGATAATATGCTGTAAGTTTCTTGAACAGTATGAGTGACATAGTTTACCAAAAAAAAATTTTAGTTTATACAATAACGTTCAGTATTATTTTTTTCAATGAGCAGAAATAAAAGAAAGCGGGGGCAGCTTTAGTGATAACTATTACTAGTTGTAAATGGAGCTGGGTTGTTCGGAAGCCGGTTAACGCTAACCCAGGATTGAAAGTAAACAAAAGTATAAATATTTCTTGTAAACAAATATTTTTCACGGCTTTTGTTTTGTGTATCTAGAGAAGAAGGCTAAACAATATAGAGAAAACCTCATAACAAAGTTACAAAACTCAAATCAAAATTCTCGCTAAACTTAGTGTTTCAATCGGGCACTGAACAACCTAGCCCAGGAGCTCCGTTTTTAGGCTTGGCTAAATCTAAATATTAAAAAAATTTCTCTTCTTCCCACTTTTGTATCATTCGCATTTTCCAATATTTACATTCTATGCTGTAGCAGGCGGCCCAGATAGCAGAAGTAAACCGCCAGTCCACTACAGCTACCGTGTTTAAATCGTTGAGCACAGTCCAGACAACGAAACAGTGCATGGCAGTAGGTCGGAAGCTGGAAGGAGTTACGAACACTGACTTGATTGACGTTAGCGACGCATTTTTCCGTTGAGCCTTGAATTCTAAAGCCGGCACACGCAAGGGGACTAGTCCCTGCGACTAGTCCCTGCAACAAGTCGCGGGGCCAAGTCCTATCATGTGAACTGGCCACTGTTTGCTTCAAAATCTAGTCGTGGGGACCAACTTTGGTCCCTGCGACTAGTCTCACCAATTCAAACAAGTTTGAAGTTTTGGGACAAGTCCCTGCGACTTGGTCTTCAAAACGCTTCATGTGAACTGTTCGTGGGACTAGTCCCTGCGACCAGTCCCTTCGTGTAAACTCTTCGGGGGACTAGTCGTAGGGACTGGTCCCCTCGTGTGTGCCGACCTTTAGAGCACGCAAGTTACTGAAGGGCGCAGTGAATCATTATCTACAAGGAGTATTTACAATAATGTTAGAAGACTAGCTTTCTCGTACATTGTCTTAGAAACGGCTAAAATTGTAACCCAATCGCCAACAACCGTACAGGCGTCACGTATTTATCGTGTTCAATCGTATTCAACTTATGGGCCTCCTGTGATGCTCTATGTACATATTGCAACAAACCGATGAAGGTAGATGTTTTTGCCGAAAAATCTCTGCGAATTTTAAAATTGTCATTTATTTGTAACCCAAACCTAGACGCCGTTAGAGCGTTTATTCGGGCATTAAATTTGATGTAATCACCATTACAGTTACCTGCAAAAACTGCTTCTTGAAAAATGGTTTTAAGTCACCGAATCTGAGCTCATCCAGGGCAGCAAAGGCCGACTGGTACTCGAAATCATCTGTGGAGTTAACAATACAGTTAGGTTTAGTGAAAATACAAGGGGGTGGGGGTGGAGGGGGGTGATAGTGACAGTGCTTTTATCGATCGGATATTTTTACATAAGAATGAGGCCTTTTGATATCGGACGGTAAATACTAGTACCCCCGCAGTGTACTTCTTTTCCGAAAGTCAAATTTTGACGTTTCCACTCCATTCTACCATAACCAAATGCAACTGTTCAAAATAAAATGGGTTACCTGAGTCTTCGTCCATTGGCTGCTACAGGAAAAAAATAAATAAAATAAATACAGTTATATTACACAAACACGTAGTATATGTTTCATATATGTGTTCAAGAGCGATATATGTTCAACTTCAACCTATTATTGGAGGATAGAAGTTCTTGAGATCCCGTGAAATAAGGTTCCAGCAGGAGCCATAATCGGGAACGGAGACCGTAAGCGCGCGCCATTTCTAGTATTTGGGCTGTGTCTATGATATGGGTGTTTTTTTAATTTTTAGAACAAATTGCGCCATCATGTTCGGCACACGCGCGTACACATTGCGAGGATTTTTGCGGGTGTAGCGCGGGAGAAATTCCCGAAATCTTTTATGCTTTTGCGGGCCCACAACTCCAATACGTTTATGTCGGTTGGAATTTTGCTTCGGTATTTTCTTGGTGAACTGCTCTAGCTTGAGTGAAGAAAACCAGTGTCGAATTTAGTTACCGTAAAATTCCGAAAATAAGCCCCGGGGCTTATATTTTTCAAAGGACCTTTTTGAGGGGCTTATTTTTGGAAGGGGCTTATATTCGGAGGGGCGTATTATAGGAGGGAAATGCACGTTTCAAAATTGGCTGGGCTTATAATTGGAGGGAAATTTGTGTCAAAAACTTTTTAATGTGAAACTGGCAATATTAGAGGTTTTGGCTAGAAATTCGTAAGAAACTAATCACTCTGAAAATACCAAGTTTATACACAACGGCGATTATTTTTATTAGAACGAAAATACAGTAAAAACGGTAATGTAGTTCAGGCTCAAAGTTCATGATAACTATGAAGCTCATACTGTTCTTCATCAGTTTCCTCTGCGTCAGGTTAAAAGCGAGGAGCATCAGAGGGTGGAGTTTGGGTTCAGGGTGGCGGGATCGAAGTTCCTTGCAAATGCTTTGTTTGCGGACCGAAGAAATTCAAGGCGCGAGTGAAGAGCGAACTGCCTAAAGACAATAAACTTCAACCCTTGCTGACTACAAATCGTTAAAAAACTATCTCCCTTAACCCGTTACTCCCTAAGAGTGACTTATAGATTTTACTCTGTCTAACGCCAGACGATTTTACTCGTCAGAGGGAGACCCCTTAGGGCTTAAAGGGTTAATGCACGGAATCATTGTCGTATGTTTAAAAAAGGCTTCCAGATAATGGTGATTATGTGTAGTTCGCTTTGGTTTGTGTAATTGAGGATAATTTCCAAATACAAGCCCACGGGGCTTATATTCGGAGAGGATTATTATAGGAGGTATTTTTGCGTTTCAGATTTGGGGGGGCTTGTATACGGAGGGGCTTATTTTCGAAATTGTACGGTATGTCGCGCTTTTAGCTTTACATCACTGTGCAAGTTGTGTTCCGCTGCTTCTGTTTCAAGATCTTCACATTACTCCACTCTAAGTTTAACATATTTTGAAGAATAACAGCTTTTTCATAGCACAGTAAAAAAATTATTTGGATATAGCAGCGTTTCAGGACTTCAAAGTTTTCCTCCTCAGTGCCACACGCTTGCGAAGATTTCGCCAGAGTCTATCGTGACTGAAGAAGTAAACAAAAAGAAATAATTGCATGTTTGAGTTTGACCTAAATTGTAATTAAGCAACGCTTGATGTTTCATCAAGGTCCAAAAAGTTTATGTCTGTAGATGCTGCTCAGTTTTGCGTGTATAAAAATCTAATAAACTGTCTGTCGTTGTTGAATAAGAGTGACCGCGGCGATGCTTGTTTTGTAGAGTCAGTAAAACATGACAAATAGAACATCCGCACTTTTGCGTGTGAAAAACGTAGAACTCATAAAATATATCTAGTTTTTTGAAATATGTTTAAGGTTGATAAATGTTTGAGAGCATGTTAAGGTGGCTCAAAACAGTTTCCAGCACATTCCAAGACTTGAATTTTGATGGGTCATTACAACCACTCTTTATCAATTGATGCCACAATCATGGTATCAAAAACTGCCCAATCACTGGTGAACACGTAAGTATTATTTTTGTGACATAATAGGTTACCATAGCAACACTATGACCTGCTAAAAACACCCTTAATGTCAGCTTTAAGCGCTTATATTTCAAAAACGGCACGTTGAAATTTTTTCTTATTATAGAATTTTGATAAGCAGGATAATATGCAACTTTTGGCAAAGTTTAAAAAAATTCTGTACATGCAGTTCAGAACCACCTTAAATTTGTTTATAGTGTTGCTAAGGTAACCTATTGTGTCACAAAAATAATACCAACGTGTTCACCAGTGATTGGGCATTTTTTTGAAACCATGATTGTAGCATCAATTGATAAAGAGGGTTAATTATGACCCATGAAAATCTACGTCTTGAAAAGTCTTGGAAACTGTTTTGAGCCACCTTAAAAGCTTAGCTGAAAATATGTGAATACAGCAGAAATAATCAGCAAAGTTACGATGACGCTTTCTTTAATCAACTTCGAATAACGATTTCGATTTTGTTGATCGAGTTGTCGAATTTCACTCTGCTTGAGCAACACGTAGCTTTCCCGTTGTGAATTTCTCGCTAGTTGATCACCTGATGTATCATGTGACTTTTTGGGCGGCTTGTTGTTTCAGTCCTTTGCGCGCGGGAAAATATTGCAAAACAACTATTTACTTCAGTTTCGGTGGCTAGCGGTGAATAGTTGTTAACTGTTATCTCACGGACGTGCCCTCCCGCGTCTGGTTTCCCGCGGTTTTTCGAGTTTTCTCAACACGGACGGACCGCTGTTCGGCGATCGGCAAAATTTTTTAAAAGGCGAGCGCAAAGCGGGGGTACACCTGAATTTAAGTGAAATTTTGTTTAATTTAAAGAGAGGTTGAAAGGGAAAAAGGGGGTTATGGAACACCACCAGACAGTTGCCCGACCGCACAATGGCACCCCAGGTTGTTGGGCAACTGTTTGGAGTGTATCTACCAATTTTTAACTTCAAACTCTAATTTTAAAACAACACCAAATCTTCAAAATTTTCTATTTCCATAAATTTTACTAATCCTTTGAGAAAAACTATTTATCTCCAAATATACCTAAAAATCCCCCAAAAATTTACAAAACGACCCAAAACCTAGATATAGCTAGATATATATTTTTTTATTTGTTTTTTGAGTACCTGGTGCGCGGTTTGTCAGTTCATTCCATGTATAGTGCTGTGCTTCGGCAGAGACGTTAGCGCGGTGGCATTTTATTCGATCGCACCTAGCGGGAAGGAAAAAGATGGAGAGCTTTCGGAAGACTACGTATTACCTGGCGAAAAGACGGAGAAAGAGACCAGATAGCAAGTAGAAGGCCGGTGGAGTAAAGCGAGAGGAAAATCGTTTGTTAGTTCGAGCAAAGGTCTAGTGCATCCAACCTGCAACAACGATGAACACTTCCCACCGGATTCCATTGTTAAACAATGTTAAATACAATACTTTTCGTATTACTCGTCAGCCATTTCATTAACAAAGTTAAGAATGGGCAATAATACTACAGAGAGTCGAGTGAATTAACCAAAATGATTCAATATTGTTGAAAATAGAATGCAACATGCACGCAGAGCACAAACAAATAGAGAAATTTACATTTTATGTAGCCGGATAATTAAAAATTCCTAATTCAATACTGAAACTGTAAAAAGCCCGATAAGGCTCAGGTCAGACGTCCTGCCTCTGGACGCCTTTGCCTTGCCGAACTAAACTAAGGGATTAAGTTCAGGAATTAAGTTCGACAAGAGCAAGGCAGAAGAACGGCGTTTTGAATAAAACTTTTGAACAAAGTTCGGCAAGCAATTAAGTTTAGGATTCCGGCGCGGCAGCGATTCACAGATCGTGTTTCCGCCGCGCCAGGCAAAATCATATTTTATATTAATGTATTTTGGCGAGACAACGCTATAATGAGCTTTGTGTTTCTGCCGGGCTTCAGTAGAACCTAATTGAATTACTTCCTGCACGGCAGAAGCACGACGTCTGAATCGGGCCACTGTTTGCCCTTTAGAACGGCTCCGTCGACAGGAATGGAAAGAAAACCCTTATCATGCCTTATGGACGAAATCCTAAATCCTTAAAATCTGCCGTCATTGTTATTCTTGAAAACTCACCATGCTTTAAACGAAACTATCAGTCCATGGTATTTTCTCTTTTATCCATCATCTTTATGAGCCGTACCTCGGCCATCGCTGGCAGTAAGAACTCTGCCTCATACATGATTAGCCATCAGACTTTTCTGATAGGTCGGGGTATTCCCCGATATGCCCAAAATGGCACTGACAGACTAATGATGTCATGGGGAACCAATGGGAATGCATCTAAATTAAGGTTTCTCAGAAAGATGTATTATGTCATAGAATAGTGTATTCTTGGAAGTCACGCTTGATCGGTTGAGTGATTAGCGCCAAGAATCAGGATGGGGTGGGTGAGCGGTTGCAGTCAGCAGCCTACAGTACACAGTTTGCGTTTAAGGAGGCTCGAAAGGGTTTTTCGTTGTTGCAGTGTTTGTGAAACGATGGAAGATTACAAAGAAGGGCATTTAATGGTGTGGGCAAACTATGTGTCTCTTTGCAACTGTATTGCTGGGCTATACTCTCAGGGTGCTTGTGATGTCATATCGGTTACCATGGCAACGCAGAAGGTGCACAAAAACGTCCACTAAATTTCAGTTTTTGTAAATCATCTGAGCAACTAATTCGGTGACCTACCATTTTCATTTCTTTGTTGGAAAGTTCCCTAAATTCTTTAACTTTTCAGACAGTATGGAAAAAAGTTATCTAGTAGAATTAAAGGAAATGCGATTTATGGCTTACAGAAAATTCTACTAGATAATGTTATCCGAAACCTTTATATTTGAAGTGCCATCGTCAATGGTGCGTGCATGCAAAAAATCAAGATAGGTCACCGAGCAAAATTTCGAGCTAGAAACAAATATTTTCTGCAGTTTTTATTTCCGGTTAACGCGATTTTACGCAAGATTTAACTTCCGGTGTGCTAATTTTGATTCATTCAGCTGACGCTTGTGTTTGCGCGCGTGCGTGTAGCTAAAACCCTTTCGAGCCTCCTTATAAGGTGATTCCCGAGTATTGCATTGCGCAATCCTACTGCGCACGATTTTTGCGTCATCAGCGCGCACACATGAGCGCCCGCGCGTACAAAACATATAAGAGATTTCCCTCAAACTAAGCTCGATAGCGAGTTAAAAGCTCTTTTTCTATTAAACGAGCGAGGTGGCCCCCACTTTTTATTTTGTAAATTCAATGAGAACAATATCCGCAATAACTGAGAAAAAATTTGGCAGAAATCTATGGCTACTTTTTTGGCAAATGAAATAAATGCTACAGATAGAGACGTAACGGGCCCAATAAACCAAGCCCAAATTAAGTTTCCTTTAAAGGGGCACTGTCACGAGAATTTTGCTTTTTTAGGTCAGTTCTGTGCTAAAATCATTACTTTAAGGCTTTAATCATAAACAAACAGCTTCTGTAAAGTTACGGCGAGGATATCAAATGAATTTTATCGGAGAGGGCTAACCATAACAAATTTCTTGAGGATTTTTGGAACTCGTGGCATCAAAACTTGAAAAAATTGGCCAATTTTTTCAAATTTCAATCCATTTCCATCCGTGCCATCCGTAGCGACAGGCGACAGGAAACAGTCTCAGTACCTTCAAATAGTTGTATTTTATTTCTTTTGTAGTAAGTGTGTAACCCTTGCCCCCGCCTCGATTAGTCAGTTTACTAGTAGCGGGGGCAAGCAATTTTGTAATGATTTATATATTACTATCAATAAAGTTCAAGTTCAAGTTCAAATAGGCTTAAATAACAAAACTAGATCATTAGTTTTGTAATTCAAATGATGTGAAGGCACCTTATAGCTATTTATAAAGTTGCCAAATAGCGTGACAATGCCCCTTTAAGGACGGTGCCTACTTTTGTTAGTGCGCACACATTCTGCGCATCACGCAAGCCATGGTTTAAGGACGTTCGCGCCCAAAAACTTCCCACGTACAGATTTTTTTAAAACTTTGACTGCAGGTAGAAAATGATAAGATAAGATTAAAAACGTAAAAAAGTCGGGGGTCACCGAGCTCGTTTTGAAGATAAGGCGTAGCATAGACCATACCATTTATAGGATTTCCAGTCATTCGAGGCGATTCTGGCCGGATTCGTAACTATCGGCATATATTTCAGTTGAAGAATCATATCTAAGTTATGTGTGTTTAACACAGTTTATATAGGCCTATTCGATAGATCTTTGCTACATATGTCATTAAATCAGCCAGAATTAGCCTTAAAAAAATACAACTTCTAAGTTACGCACACCTGTATCCATGTACCAATTTGACCCTATTTGAATAGTATATGAGAAATAATTAAAACTTCTCACGCACAGATTTTTTTTGTTTTTTACTATAATGGAAAGAATCAGAAAAGGAAGTGATCTACCAAAACAAAAGTGGGGGTCACCGAGCATCCAACAAAAATATTCGCACACAAAGTTAACGCAAAGGTCATCAGCTCTATATTTTGTTGAGTTTTTCGACTCGGTGCGCGCGCTTGAAAATGACGTGGCACGCCCGTGACCAATGAATAGCGTGCGCACTAGAGATGCGCAGTAGCAATGGGCGCGAACGTCCTTAAGTAAGCGCGCGCTGAAGTTGACATTATTGACGCAATCAACTACGCCACCAAGTACACATCTAAAATTAAAGCAAAATTTTTCTACTCTGATCAAATCAATTTTAATGAACCTGTACTTAAACCAGGAACACCGGATTAGCAGCATATCGCTAAGCAATAAATGTTAACGTCTTCCACCTGGAAACCTGGCTGCCACCTTTCGAAAATTACACTGAAACCCAACTGTAATCATGTACCTGCAGATGGCGTAGTGCGCGCGCAAAAACGCAAATGTCTTACTTACTGGGGAGGTGACAGGAAAAAATGTAGCAGAGACCGTAAAAGTTTTCA
>JAHPZR010006719.1:82500-87500 GCA_019787425.1 Platygyra sinensis | reverse complement strand
AGAATTTTTAAACTTTCGATATTAATTGTCCCTGAAGTCCTCTTGTATACCATTTATCAATTCCACATCGTCTGCCATCACGGGCCGCAATCCAAACTGGGGAGATAATTTATGCCCGACAAAAATCTGCGGGCGGTTATCTGATTGGTTAAGACTAACAAAAGAATCCTCACGAGGATCACGAGTCCAGCCGTGCATTCGGGGGAGGAGCGCGGGCTCATTTCCCGAAAAGCGACTGGTAATCGAGCCTATGATACAACACGCCGCATTGAAAAATGATCGAGCTTACTTGTTGCGCACTGAGATAACCAAAAGTCACCTAAATAACCATATTTGTCAGCATCGTGGCATGAAAACAAGCGAGGTGACCCCCTCTTTTTATTACGTTTTTAACATCTCCTTGTACTGTAATGACACCATACCAAGTTTCATCGGAAATCTATGGCGGGCTCTTTTACTCGGGAATCACCTTAAAAACTTACTGCTTCCGGAACGTCTATCTATATATATGTGCCGGAATCGAACAGTGGCAGTTGTGGATCCAGCCAATGAAATCATGTTTCTAGGTGAGCTCCGGGGATAGGGGAGAGGGTTGTTAAAAGTCGCTCTCGTTTCCAGATCTCTGTTTGGTGTGACGAACGAGATTGATCTGCGTACCAAGGAAAGCGTATTACACTCGATGTCATCAGCCGATTGAGGACGGTAGTAGTCGGTAATGTAGTGGGTTAGTTGAGGTTATCGACATTTGTCCATCGAGATGGTAAGTTTTCATTTACTGTAGGACACTAAAGTGTAACCTTAATCTTGTCTTTAGTTTTATTTCAAGCATAGTGGGATTGAACTCAAACTGTAGGCGATATTTGCAAGGGGAATATTTCAAGAATTAGAAGTGACGTTCATATCGTAAATATTTCAAAAAATCCTAACTTGGTATTTGTAGTCTTTCCATGCATTTAACGCAACAAAATCGCGTCAATATGACAGTTTCTTTGTTGTTTTAGTTTCAAGCTTTTCTACTGGCAAGTGTCTTTTTGTGTGTGCCTCGAGCCAATTTTGAATTCGAATACAATCGACTGTAAACCTGTAGCCCGGCGGCATGTTTACGGCCTTTTCAGTACAGTCTGATCTAAAGAAATAGCAGCTATTTGCCTATTAGGTTTTGGAAATAACCATGCAAATTACAATTGAAGCTTTATATTATTCAAAGCAAGACCTGGTGAACAGTAACTAGCGGCGATAGGTCATTTGGCGTTTCCTCGGCGCTTCCGGGAAAACCGTCAGGTCGCCTTCGCATTCCGAGAAAACCGTTCCAAGTTCTGGTTGATCCTGGCCTTATTATTTTCTCCATCAGCAATTTTATGGCTGACCGAATGATAGAACCCCAAAAGAGGTTTTCGAAGGCGAATGCGGTCTCAGAGCACTGACATTCTATTTCGAGTTCTTCCAGATTTCTCTTCAATATAAACGTATGACTGTATGACTTTACTGCGGGTTCATAGTAAACAATCTTGAGCGAGATCAATATTCTATAGATATTTTTACATCAGAGATTGTCGCATATATTGGAAAACGACCAACGACTCGACAAATGGCATGATAAGACTTTCCAAGCGTTTAAAATTCTCTAAAGTTAGACAGGCTTTTTGTATACATGTAGCACAGGTATAGCGTCAAGCTGCATAAATTAACCTAAATTGTCAACCGTTCATGATTTATGTTGTCGTTCTTGATCCTCTTTCAGCCATTTCTATCTGGCAGAGTGACTATAGCTTTGTTTTTAAACCGGCAAAATGGATGGATGACTTTATTGCTTGAATTGCAGTAGACTCTTAATCCAACTTAGTTTCGATTTTTGTTTCCAGTTGAATTCTTTAATTATTCAACCGTGAAAGCTTCCATTTTGAAACCTAATGTGTTGAGCAATTGACGACTAGTTGATTGATTAGACGTCGCTGAAACTTCTAACACGTATAGAAACAGAAAGAGAGAGAAAGCCAAAAGCAGGACGAACTTCGATAGTGTTGTATAATCTTAAATTTCAGAGGAAATATAGTTATCATATTTGTACAGTGAGGTCATGGTTTCAACGATTTGCGTTACGCATTTATTCATTCGAAAGTTCGTGTGGGAATAAAGAAGGTAATAATTGTCATTGTAAGCACACTGCACACCTCAGTAATTTTGAGTGTAACAAAGAGCTCATATTTTAAAACCAGTGCTAACAGCAGTTATTATTTTCTAGGCTGAAGAATCTTCAGAAGCAGGTAAGGTTAAAAAATAACAGCTACATATCAGGGTTCTCCCTAAATTTTTGAGTAGAAGGAGAATAGAATGGAGTAGCCGGCAGAGGAATTTCTGCCATTTTGCACGTGTTGGAACGTGTGGTTCCAGAAAATATCCATACCACCCCCCCCCTCCCACGGATGGTTCTTTAGTTTTTACCCCCCCCCCACCACGCCGCCCTGGAATTCCGACCTTTCCAGAGGGTCAGTTTGCTTGGACCCCCCCCCCCCCCCCCCCCGCCACGGATGGTCAATGGAAATTCCTAGGGGGGGGTGGTTAAAAGGTAGAAATTTCCAAGGGGTATGGGGGGTTGGGCACGTGAAAAATTTCCAGGAGGCACAAACGTCGCAAATCGTACTACACAAACTTACAGTAAATATTTTGATTTGCAGCGCCCCAAAACTTTGAAATAGGCTCCCCTTTTAAAAAGAACTTGAAGATGCTTGCTTTAAATGACCTTTTCTTTGCTAAGAATTCACTTTCATCCTTTGGACGATGGATAATCCCTTCATTTCCGCGCTCTCCGCGCGTGAGATAAATCAAGATGGCTGACCGTAGCGTAGTACCCAGAGTGGTACACCTCGTGTATTCCATACATGAAGTAACAATGAGTTCGCAAAGGATTCTAGGGCGATTTGAAATTGTGTTTTCGTTTCGTCAAATTTCGTTTTGTTTGAGAACAAACTGAGTCAGAAAACTTTATAATACTTTTAAAATACTAGTGTTCAACGTTTTTTGGAACGCTTAGAGTTATTTGTAAGCAGCTGTAATCAAAAGTATGCTATCTGATCGTTGGTGAGTACTTATAAAGCGTACAGATTCAAAGGTCGATGTTCAGCCGTTAGTTAATTTGTTATTTTACGATTTGTGGGTGCCATTTTTTTAAATAGCAACAATTTTTGAAGTCTTTCGTTTCGTTTTACAATGGTACAAAAATTATCGACCTAACTTTTAACTATATCTTAGCTCGCTCGTTAGAACGTCGTCGCTATTTTATCTCGAATGAACACTGCATAATCTTACGAAATATTGTTGTAGCGTGTGCAACAAATTATTAGTAAAGGTTGTGTGAAAATAAAAGAACTATTTTCTGATTTATTTAAACTTAGAAATGCCGTTAATTTAAAAAAGAACCCCCTTCAAAAAAAAAATGGAAATTCCTGGGGGGTGGGGGGGGGGGGTCCACAAATGACCCTCTGGAAGGGAAATTCTCAAGGGGGTGGGGGGGGGGAGGTAAAAACTAAAGAACCATCCGTGGGGAGGGGGGGGGGGGGGTATGGATATTTTCTGGAACCACACGTTCCAACACGTGCAAAATGGCGGAAATTCCTCTGCCGGCTACTCCATTCTATTCTCCTTCTACTCAAAAATTTAGGGAGAACCCTGATATGTAGCTGTTATTTTTTAACCTTACCTGCTTCTGAAGATTCTTCAGCCTAGAAAATAATAACTGCTGTTAGCACTGGTTTTAAAATATGAGCTCTTTGTTACACTCAAAATTACTGAGGTGTGCAGTGTGCTTACAATGACAATTATTACCTTCTTTATTCCCACACGAACTTTCGAATGAATAAATGCGTAACGCAAATCGTTGAAACCATGACCTCACTGTACAAATATGATAACTATATTTCCTCTGAAATTTAAGATTATACAACACTATCGAAGTTCGTCCTGCTTTTGGCTTTCTCTCTCTTTCTGTTTCTATACGTGTTAGAAGTTTCAGCGACGTCTAATCAATCAACTAGTCGTCAATTGCTCAACACATTAGGTTTCAAAATGGAAGCTTTCACGGTTGAATAATTAAAGAATTCAACTGGAAACAAAAATCGAAACTAAGTTGGATTAAGAGTCTACTGCAATTCAAGCAATAAAGTCATCCATCCATTTTGCCGGTTTAAAAACAAAGCTATAGTCACTCTGCCAGATAGAAATGGCTGAAAGAGGATCAAGAACGACAACATAAATCATGAACGGTTGACAATTTAGGTTAATTTATGCAGCTTGACGCTATACCTGTGCTACATGTATACAAAAAAGCCTGTCTAACTTTAGAGAATTTTAAACGCTTGGAAAGTCTTATCATGCCATTTGTCGAGTCGTTGGTCGTTTTCCAATATATGCGACAATCTCTGATGTAAAAATATCTATAGAATATTGATCTCGCTCAAGATTGTTTACTATGAACCCGCAGTAAAGTCATACAGTCATACGTTTATATTGAAGAGAAATCTGGAAGAACTCGAAATAGAATGTCAGTGCTCTGAGACCGCATTCGCCTTCGAAAACCTCTTTGGGGTTCTATCATTCGGTCAGCCATAAAATTGCTGATGGAGAAAATAATAAGGCCAGGATCAACCAGAACTTGGAACGGTTTCTCGGAATGCGAAGGCGACCTGACGGTTTTCCCGGAAGCGCCGAGGAAACGCCAAATGACCTATCGCCGCTAGTTACTGTTCACCAGGTCTTGCTTTGAATAATATAAAGCTTCAATTGTAATTTGCATGGTTATTTCCAAAACCTAATAGGCAAATAGCTGCTATTTCTTTAGATCAGACTGTACTGAAAAGGCCGTAAACATGCCGCCGGGCTACAGGTTTACAGTCGATTGTATTCGAATTCAAAATTGGCTCGAGGCACACACAAAAAGACACTTGCCAGTAGAAAAGCTTGAAACTAAAACAACAAAGAAACTGTCATATTGACGCGATTTTGTT
>JAHPZR010006719.1:42500-77500 GCA_019787425.1 Platygyra sinensis | reverse complement strand
AAAAATTAATAATTTAAATTTTATTTAAATTTAAAATTGTAAAAAAATAAAAAATAAAATTATAATAAAAAAAATAAAAAAAAAAATAAAAATAATAAAATAAAAATAAAAATAAATAAATAAAAAAAAAAAATATAAATAAATAAAAAAATATTATAAAATAAAAAATAATATAAAAATAATAAAAAAAATAAAAAAAAATAAAATAAAAATAAAATAATAAAAAAAAAAATAAAAATAAAAAAAATAAAAAAAAAATAAAAAAATAAAAAATAAAATAAAAAAAAATAAAAATAAATAAAAATAAAAAAAAAATAAAAAATAATAAAAAAATAAAAAAAATAAAAAATATAATAATAAATAAAATAAAATAAATAAAAAAAAAAAAATAAATAAAATAATAAAAATATAATAAAAAAAATAAAAATAATTAAAAATATAAAAAAAAAATAAAAATAAAAATAAAAAATAAATAAATAAAAAAATAAAAAAAAATATATAATAAAAAATAAAAAAAAAAAAAATAAATAATAAAAAAAATAAAAAATATATATAAAAAAATAAAAAAATATAAAAATAAAAATAAAATTATTTTTAAAAATATTAAAAAAAATAAAATTAATTTTTATAATTAAAATAAAAATTTAATTAAATTAAATTTTTTTAAATAATTAATTATAAAAAATTAAAAAAAAAAAAAAAATAAAAAAAAATAAATAATTTTTTTAACTAATATTAAAAAAAATTTATTATTATTTTAAAAATAAAAAATAAAAAAAAATAAATAAAATAAAAAAATAAAATATTAATAATTAATATAAAATAAATATTTTTACAAATATAAAAATAATTAAAAATATTAATTAAAAAATTAAAAAAAAAAAAAAATATAATAACATTAAAAAAAAAAAATAAAAGAAAAAAAATAAAAAATAAAAAAAAAAAAAAAATTTTAAAAATAAATAAAAAAATAATTAATTTATTTATAAAAATTTTAATAAAAGAAATTATAAGATAAAAATATTATGTTAAAATAAAAAAAAACCGGCAAAATGGATGGATGACTTTATTGCTTGAATTGCAGTAGACTCTTAATCCAACTTAGTTTCGATTTTTGTTTCCAGTTGAATTCTTTAATTATTCAACCGTGAAAGCTTCCATTTTGAAACCTAATGTGTTGAGCAATTGACGACTAGTTGATTGATTAGACGTCGCTGAAACTTCTAACACGTATAGAAACAGAAAGAGAGAGAAAGCCAAAAGCAGGACGAACTTCGATAGTGTTGTATAATCTTAAATTTCAGAGGAAATATAGTTATCATATTTGTACAGTGAGGTCATGGTTTCAACGATTTGCGTTACGCATTTATTCATTCGAAAGTTCGTGTGGGAATAAAGAAGGTAATAATTGTCATTGTAAGCACACTGCACACCTCAGTAATTTTGAGTGTAACAAAGAGCTCATATTTTAAAAACCAGTGCTAACAGCAGTTATTATTTTCTAGGCTGAAGAATCTTCAGAAGCAGGTAAGGTTAAAAAATAACAGCTACATATCAGGGTTCTCCCTAAATTTTTGAGTAGAAGGAGAATAGAATGGAGTAGCCGGCAGAGGAATTTCCGCCATTTTGCACGTGTTGGAACGTGTGGTTCCAGAAAATATCCATACCCCCCCCCCCCCCCCCCACGGATGGTTCTTTAGTTTTTACCTCCCCCCCCCACCCCCTTGGAATTTCCCTTCCAGAGGGTCATTTGTGGACCCCCCCCCCCACCCCCCAGGAATTTCCATTTTTTTTTTGAAGGGGGTTCTTTTTTAAATTAACGGCATTTCTAAGTTTAAATAAATCAGAAAATAGTTCTTTTATTTTCACACAACCTTTACTAATAATTTGTTGCACACGCTACAACAATATTTCGTAAGATTATGCAGTGTTCATTCGAGATAAAATAGCGACGACGTTCTAACGAGCGAGCTAAGATATAGTTAAAAGTTAGGTCGATAATTTTTGTACCATTGTAAAACGAAACGAAAGACTTCAAAAATTGTTGCTATTTAAAAAAATGGCACCCACAAATCGTAAAATAACAAATTAACTAACGGCTGAACATCGACCTTTGAATCTGTACGCTTTATAAGTACTCACCAACGATCAGATAGCATACTTTTGATTACAGCTGCTTACAAATAACTCTAAGCGTTCCAAAAAACGTTGAACACTAGTATTTTAATAGTATTATAAAGTTTTCTGACTCAGTTTGTTCTCAAACAAAACGAAATTTGACGAAACGAAAACACAATTTCAAATCGCCCTAGAATCCTTTGCGAACTCATTGTTACTTCATGTATGGAATA
The DNA here is from genome assembly GCA_019787425.1 of Platygyra sinensis. NCBI lineage: Eukaryota > Metazoa > Cnidaria > Anthozoa > Scleractinia > Merulinidae > Platygyra > Platygyra sinensis. Next base: position 75,149 of record JAHPZR010006719.1, on the reverse strand, counting down.
CACGAGGTGTACCACTCTGGGTACTACGCTACGGTCAGCCATCTTGATTTATCTCACGCGCGGAGAGCGCGGAAATGAAGGGATTATCCATCGTCCAAAGGATGAAAGTGAATTCTTAGCAAAGAAAAGGTCATTTAAAGCAAGCATCTTCAAGTTCTTTTTAAAAGGGGAGCCTATTTCAAAGTTTTGGGGCGCTGCAAATCAAAATATTTACTGTAAGTTTGTGTAGTACGATTTGCGACGTTTGTGCCTCCTGGAAATTTTTCACGTGCCCAACCCCCCATACCCCTTGGAAATTTCTACCTTTTAAACCCCCCCCTAGGAATTTCCATTGACCATCCGTGGCGGGGGAGGGGGTATGGATATTTTCTGGAACCACACAGTACAGAGTATGTTGTCTTCTATGGAGTGCTTTTCATCGGTAACCGCTGCCTCGCAATCTGAGCCTGTTTCGTTTCCTGAACGTTCGATCGATGTGTGCAAGCAGATTCAACTGTGGCGAAATTCTCGACGAAACTTTCAAGTTTATTCAGTCAAAAACATTTTTTGGACACTTGGCTCTTTAAGGAAAACTTTATTTATTTCCAAATGTATTTTACCCAAGGGAAAGCAGGCGTCGCAAATGGAAATGTTGCCGTTGGATGCAAAACAAAGTACTTATTTACTTTTTTATTTGGATCTGAGTAGCCGGCGCGCCCAGGACAACTAGCGGTGATTTTCGCCGGTCGCCGGGGCTTACGGAGATTCTCTGCATATATGTTGGTGTTTACTTTTTGCTACAGTTTGAGAGAGCTAAGTTACCTAGTGAACAATAGTTTTGAGCCTAAAGTCAAATAAATCGAAAAAACTCTATGCACATATAACCATACTGCAATCTGCATTATTGCGCTTACCCAAAAACTTGGCAGAATATTTTTAACATGCTCTGGAGTGCACATGCAAAAAAGGTTACTAATAAGCACTTATGACTGCCAGAAGGAAAACAGTGAGTCCTTGTTTCCCCCTGACCCTCAATGTTCCCCGAGTCGAAGCCGAGGGGAACATTGAGGTCGAAGGAACCAAACTCACTGTTTTCCGAGGGGCCAGTCGTGAAGTGTTTTGTTATACCTCCCGACTCAAAAATATAAAAAAACTCCGAAAGAAATGACTGATTTGCTTGACGCCATTACATACACTGGGTGCGCTCGCAGAAATTAGAGCAAATGCCAAAACCAACCTGTCCTATCGAAAAATCACGATAACAGTCTTTTTCTTCGCAGCTAACAAAAAATATAGACAGTACTAAAGTTGCTTTGGCACTCTGACTTTGATTTGATCAGGAAGAGCATGTTTTGTTGTAAATTACACTTGTAAATACTTTCCTACCGCGAGCGAAGAGCGAGTTGACGAACATTGGCGACCCATTTTTTGCGCGCAAACCAAAAGCTTGGGAGACACACAACGTTCATATTTTCCCGTTTGTTAATCTGCATGATGTGTTTTTGCGACTATAAATCCCTTTTCTTGAATGATGAATGCCGTCTCTAATGAGAAGCGTTGTCCTACTTCAATGGCTTTTACCATCAGGTCGACTGGCACATAAATTTTCTCGCGGATTCTGGGTTCACAGCCTGATCACGTGCGAGTCCAGAGTTCAGTTGTTATTTCCCTAGGGAGTTAGTGAGTTTTAACCCACGACACGTGACGCGTTTCTCCTCCAATCGGAAAACGTATTTGAGTTGGAGGTATAACAACAGTATTAATTACTAGTGGTTAGTTTCAGCACTGCCCCATGCCCCCCCCCCCCCTCCCGAGATAGATGTTACTAATGAAATCATAAAGTGTAGAAACATTTAAACTCGCGTATTACAATTTTAAATTAGTAAAGTTTAAATTACGCGAAAGATCATTAATGTTTTATTAAACTGAGTATAATCTACCTTTAAAACAAAAGTAGGAATGTTAAGGGAGCTGGTTTGCAGATAATGTTTCCAGTTTAAGTTATCAATAGGAAACATTAAACAACTGAGAGTGCGCAATAGTGTGTTGCTAGACAACTTTCCCTCGCTAGAGTCACCAGAAAATTAATGTGTTCATCGAAAGATTCATGATGTTGAGTTTGTGATTTTGCTTTGACCATCTAGATCGATTTTTTGTCTTCACTGTTAATTGAACAAGCTTTTGCAGTGTGCGGATGTTCAGCCAAACCAGAATCCGATTTGAAAGGAGAGGTTCTATCGTTCCTCCATTGTTTCAGTTTAGTAGAGAACGCTAGTTTAATAATGACCTACATTTTTTTTTAACAGTGTTTAGTCACATTTGTTTTCAGGTGATCATCTCTAACATCTTATACCTTCTTCACAGATGATTCTGAATATCAGAGAGCATTCGCTGCCTTGGAAGAACTCGGCCTTTGTTCTTTGAAGTCAGTTTTCAAGGAAAAACGTTTTCGGGTACTGAATTTCTGATAGTTTCAGAAGCCCTAATCGGGGACGGAGAGACCGTAAAGGCCCGGTTTAGACGCCGTACTTCACATGAGCCGAATCGAATTCAATGAATAAATTCATGTGAGGTACGACGCCTGAACCAATTCGAAACAGGCTGATATAATTCCGGATGGGCTTAGCCGTTATTCACGTCTGGCTCATCCGGGAATAACGGCTGTGGACGGCTTTGATTCAGAGACGCCGATCCTCATATCAGCCGAACCAAATACATAAACTAATTTAATGTATTTTTAATGTATTTGAAGACCCGAGTATGCGCAGAAGTATAAATTGTGGCGTCAGCACATCAAATGGCGGGTTTCGCTCGTCAGAGAAGACTCAGCGATAAGTGCAGATTGTGTTTTCCTGGTTCCGCGTGCAAACTTGCTGCCTCCTTGGTAAACGGCATTGAAATTAATGTGCATTCCATCGTAGTTTTTAATTCCTGGTTTTGAATTACGTGTGAATTAACCAGAGTATTGAAGTTGTATTTCACCGCACGCAAAAAGGATGAAGTTGGAATTTTGTGTTGAAATTATCGTTCATGTGAAGTACGGCGTTTAAAACAATTTATCAGTTGTAATCTTGCAGTTACATGTAAATAGAAATTTAGTGCAGTTTGCCTCATTCTGTTCCTTTTTGCAGACTTTTCTTATATTTTTCACAGGACGGTTTTTGGATCGTGCTTGCTTTTCGTTTACCATGTAAGTTTACGGGAGTTCAGCACGTATCAGCGGTGATCGAAATGCACTTTTATCTCCTATTGAATTCAGTTCGCCTGGAATTAAGATCGGCATCTGAATCAATTTAGCCGGTCTAAATTAATTTGGGGTCGGCCTAAATTCGAATTCGATTCGGTCATGTGAAGTACGGCGTCTGAAACCGGGCCTTAGTCAAGCAACAACTAAAAATTTCCAGACACCTATTTTTTGGACTGATCATCGGGCAGCATCGTCTCTTTCAGCATAAAACGTAGACGACTCGCCGTGGAAACGAAACTAAAAATGTGTGCTTCACTCACCGAGAGTTTCTGTTTCGAGATACAAAGGAAAATATAGTTTAGGGCGTTTTTTCCGGTCTAATGTGAAAAAGTACACAAACTTTGATCGAAAAAAGAAGGCTCATTCAACTTTAACAACAGAGCTCATATCACTGAATTACCTAGAAGTCTCAAATGCTGCCGCCGGAGAGAAATATCTTTTGCAAGGGTGACCTTGTAAGCCGGAATGATGGAACGGTGGCTCATGTAACTGTCCGATCAAAGCCAACTCTCCAATTGCACTGTCCTGATTACAAATTTCGCAGTTTATGCGCCAATCACAGTTGAGAAAATTGTAATGTTATGATTATAACAAGAACAACGATAACAATAAATATAAATAATAAAGCTTACTTAACCAAAATTCCGACAGACAAACGTATTGAGTTGAGGACCAAAAGTATAAAAGATTTCGGGAATTTCGGACCCCATTTCCCCAGCGCTACATCTGCTAAATCCCCTCAGCATGTACACGCGTGTGCCGCACGCGATAGTGCAATATGAATTGTTCCCATATCATAGGGACAGCCCAAATACTAGAAATTAAATGGCGCGTGCTTACGGTCTCCGTCCACGATTACGGCTCCTGATAGTTAGCGATACATAGATTACAAGGCCTAGTGGTTTTTACAATTCGTGGTGTTCTGTCTGTCAATTTCAGACTAACCTATACGTGGGAATGGGTAAATTATAAAGTTATTCCAGTTTCCCCCCACTTTTTGCCGTGTTCCCGGCGCTATAACGGGACACAGACTACAAAGATATGATCTTTATGCACGCTTTCGAAAACGTAGCGCGAGGTAGGTGTTTGCGTCGGAATGGAGAGATCCAGCAAAAAAAAAAAACAAAACAAAACAAATATTGTGTCTGATGTATCAACTTTCTCTCCAAGTCATTAGACATTGCTAAAGCAACCGTATTTTGTGATACAGGTCAAGTCAAATTTTCGTCAATCAGGACGTTCGCTTCCCAAAACCCTTATCCTATTTAGGGCCTAAATCTGTGAGCTTCCCTACCCTATATATGACCTGACCAAAAAATTGACATACTTTTTAACTGCCCAGACCGTTAAATCAATACTTAAAAGTTTCAGACGAGCGTTACAATTAGTTCCCTAAAACGGCTTTTGTTGGTAGTGTTATCGATAATGTTGAAAAAGAAGCAGCTTCTTCAAAAAACGAGTTGTTCCAAACGGAAAGTACAAAGTCAGCAAGCCTCACTTAATGATGAAAAGATGCACGAAAAAATAATGACTTGGATTCAAGCTTCTCCAAAAAGTTACATTTGCGTTATCCAAAAGCGTGTTGTTGTCCATCTGTTTGGGAACGCAAAAGTCAGCTAAAGGTTTATATAAATAACACCAAAAAAATTCCGTAGAAGAGAATGCTATCGAAGCTTGATTAGTAAAATAACACAAACAGCGGTGATGAAACATTGTATTCAACGCATTTTTATATAGAACTTAACGTTCGTATGCTAGTCAACATAGTAGTTTCAAAAATTGTAACGGTCACTTTTGGAAATGTTTAGAAAAACAGTCCTAGGAAAGCACGCGCGCTGATTGGTTAAAAATCGTGTTTGTATAACTCGTGTTTGTATAACTCGCGCGCTGTTGACGTAGTGATGGCGCGAGCAAAGAGAATTTACATTTTGATATCCATAGTTAAACAAGTCACCACTGTCTTCCCTTTTTTCGTCGTGGTGTTTTCGAAAAGAAGTAGAAAAACATGTTACTTTCGTGTTTCTATAGCGGGTTATACAAATCACTCGGTGAAAGGTTGGGGAGAAACGATGCGAACAAAAGCTGTGGAAAACACTCGCCCTGCAGGCTCGTGTTCCTTCACAGCATGTGTTCTTGTTCTCCCACCCCACTGCACACGCGTGTTTTGTATAACTCTTGATAGAAACACAGGCGTACATGTTTCCTATTTCTTAAAATCTTGACTAGTATAATCGGAAACGTCAAGTTCTATATAAAAATGCGCGTTGGAATACAATTGTTTAATCACCGTGTGTTGTGTTATTTTCTTAATCAAGAGAATGCTAATTTATGAGCGATTACATTCGGGTACTTCGGTTTGCGCATATCCCCATACCAATATACGTGGAAAGTCCAATTTTAAAAACTGTGCTGTATAGCGCGGTTTACCGGGGTATTCAGGATAGACCTTGGAAAGGTACGAATAGGCATTGCTTCTAAGTCATTGTCGCCCTCTTAACCATCGGTTGGGGTCTTCTGATGCTTATTCCTTACCATTTAAATGCGTGTTTTGGTTCTTTGTACATAATTTTGCCGTCTGAAGACGCGGACACACGGACACCATGTTGTTTGGATGATGCGATCAAAAGAGCTTTCCCCTAACCTAGAAGACTAGTTTTTGTACATGAAAAATAAAACGCATCAGCTTGGGGCTTGACGATTATGTTTGCAATTGTCTGAGAGCAATGACAAAAAAAATTTGATAAGCACTTTTCTTCACGCTGGAACTGAAAAACGTAACAGATGACAGGAAACGGGTGTTCACATGTCCATCTGCCATTTTGCGTGTGCTTTAATTTTGGCTGGTTTATGATTCAGCTATCACCTGCTAAGAAAAACAAAATGATGTTCTGGCAATAACGACCTCAAGATTGGACCTGGCCTAAGCGGACCATTCTGTAAGTGACCGCGGCTACTTATGGACTCTGTTATTTAATCCTCTATTGCTTTTTGGCTCTGGTAACCACCAGTGAAAGATACTATTGGTGGTTTGCATCGAAAATAAAAATCGTAACCATTCAATAAATTAAGTCAAGAATCAGGTATATGATAGATAATTGATAGACAAAAAACATCGCCGAGATTTAGGTCTGTGCGGTTTTTCATTGCCGCGTTATTCGGTAAACAGTTTCACCTAAATTTATAGAGCTTTGTATGGAGACGCCATGTTGGTGCCCTTCCGAGGGGCACCAACATGGCGGCCGGAAACCAACAGAAACATCTGTCATTGAGTTTTGCCACTGAAACGAAAAATTATTACTCTAGAGTTCTGAGACATTGAAAGTAATACTTCTTCTAGTGCAAGAACTGTTCAGTTACCAAAAACGTAAGCGATAACTGCTCTTTTGACCTACGCGTGATCCTTCTCGGACCGCCATTTAATGTCACGCAACGCATAAACTTGGAAATTCAAATGTCCTCTATAAGAAAATGAGGAAACCTATCGAGCTTAAACGTCGTAAAACGCCAAGTTTTGATAAGGTCTTATGTCTGATGACACTAAAACGCCAGTAGGATTGCTAATTTGTAATTTTGGAAAATGATGACGTCACATGAAAAACAAAGACATTGTAGGTAGGGGGTGTGGAAGGCCGCAAATCCTGATTTGTATCAGCTCACACAGAAAATACTGAAACAATTATTGGACGACGTTGGGGCAAAAAATATCGTAATTTGGCAGTGGGGAGCGGATCCAATCTATTTGCCGGACGAAAGCCCAAGGCTGTGAGGCAAATAATTGCTCTGGCGAGACACTGACAAATAGCGATATTTTGCGATAACCGAGTCTCAATAATTGTTTTATCATTCGATCACCAAGTGTGTTTGCATATTTTAATCCACTTCCTGGCAGCTCAGGGACGCGAATCAGCCGTTTTTTCTCTCGAGAGCGTAGTTCCAATAGTACGCAAGAGGCAGAATATTATATTGGCAGCAAAAACACGTTTTAGACGGTACTACGCATGAGCAGACCATTATTTGTGGACAGTTATTTTTGCAGGTCACGGGGTGGGCTCGTCAAGCCAATGGAAGGGAAGAAAAAATCTACATCGAATGAAAAAACGTATTTTTTAAATAAAAGCGCACCAGTGAAAACAGCAGGCGAGCTTTCGCGCGTAAACATATCTTCACACATGAAAACAACACTGTTATTTTTAGAAGTGAAAGATCACCATTGCTATGTTTACAGAATCCATTAAAAAGTACTTAGATGTGTTCTTGTATGGATCGAAAACATCATCAGTTCTTCCTCGCGAAATCTTCGGTTATTTTCGGCAACCTTCGGAAAATGTTCGGAAACGATTGTCTGGCCTTTGGACAAACTTTTGGAGAATTCTCGGAAATCTTCGGGAAAATCGTCGAAAAAAGTCGTCATTAGTATGTTTTTATAATAAGCAGGAATAATACATGGCTGCTTGTAAATATGGATTTTCTCTTCTCGTGTTCAACTTAATATCAAGTTGAAGACTGGAAGAGACTGGATTCCATATCTACGCGAGAGGTGGGCTTACAAGAGAACATTCTCCCAGGCGACACACACTATTTCAGATCATGTACAACCATTTCAGTCTAATTCACGAAGAGTGGCTTTCCGTGGCCACAAAATGTTTGAAAATAATTCATGGGTCCTCAAACGTGAAGGGAAGTGCAGATTATTTTCTCGTCATAAATTGTCCCATTTCAATTTCGAGTTAAAAAATAAGCATTAAGTCCAGTTGAGACATCATTGTCACACCCCTAGCATCTCAGCTGGACTGGGTTTGTAACCTTTCTTTCAGGATAAACACCCTCTCTTTTTATACAAACTGAAGATGAATTAAAAATAATTCTTAAAGAGGTAAGATATCATGTGTTCTCTGTAAAGTGGTATTCTCACTTGATCATAGTTGCATCATGGTTTCTTTCACTCCTTGGGCTTAGATGTCGGAAAGATGATAAACTCTTCTCGAAAAAGGCATGCAAACTTTGGCCGTCGATAAAAACCGGAACATGGAACATTCCGGAACATCGAATAATTATGAGAAAAATACGTAAAATTAAACAAAATTACATAAAATTAAACAAAAATAAACTGGTATCAGCTCGAAATATGAGAATATTTTTTTTCGTGTGGGGCGGCTATGCGAGGCCGGTAGGGGATTCTCTTCTTTCCTGACGGATTGCGTCACATGGCCTTACAGCACTCTGTTTTTCGGCACAACATTGTCAGGGTTCGTACGGATCCTGGCAAAACTTGGAAAGTCCTGGAATTTTATTCTAGCATTTTCCAGGACTAGAAAGTCCCAGAAAAAGGACACTGGTCCTGGGAAAGTTCTGAGAATCTGTTAAACTCAAATAAACGCTTGAAACGCCAGCTTTGGAATCTCTTTACGGTGTCTAATTCACATTAGTATCACCCAACTAGTGGACTAATGCAAATCCTGCATTTTGATTGGCTACGCTACTAGGGGACTAATAGTAATAGTCATCGAGTAGCGAAATTCACCGGTTTTTCTTTCGTTTTTTTTCCCAAAATAAATATTTCTTCAACTTGCATTGCTAACTTTATTATTGCCTTTTCTGTCCGACTAGTTGGGTGATACTAAAACAATTAGACCCTTCGCCCTCAAGGCCACAGGTCAATAGCCCATTCGGCTTCGCCTCATGGGCTATTGAACCCGTAGCCCTTTCTTGGGCTACGGGTCTAATTGCTAATTATCAACCCAGTTGAGAAAGCCAAATTATGTTGCAAAAAATAATGGAAGTGTATGGAAGGCAGTAAAGGTGAATTAACATTAGATCTTGGGAGTGTAGGAGTTAATGTGAATTTTAGAGCCCTGGAAAAATCAATCTGAGTCCCGGAAAAATCCTGGAATTTTGTTTCTGAAAAAGGGTACGAACCCTGATTGTTGATCACCGGTTTCTTCAACATATGAGGTGTTCGTTACGAGCATAATCAGTTGCTTGTTAAGGTGGCTCAGTAGGGTTATGGAAGATCACGAAGCGCGCGCCAGTGACCTCAATCGAAAATTAATATTCTCGTTCTTTTTGCTATTTTCCTAATCAAAGCTACTATAACATAACAAACAAGGGCCAAAATTTGCTGCTCAACAGTCACCTCTGATATCAAGGCTTTTAGTCTCAAATTAAACTACTCAAACATCGCCATTTTTTGACATTTGTTTGGCTTTGATTTCAATTTTCTTCAATTTCCTTCGGTAACATTTTCTGATATGCTTAAACCGGGTAGAGTCTGGCAAGAAGAAACTTTTAACATCAAAAAAAATAAGGGTTGTCAAAGTAGTTTTTCGTTTTCAGCATTTTTGTGTTTTTTGGCTGAGCGGAAACCTTGTTTTACAAATTTTTCTGATAAATTGAAAGCAAGGAAAGCTAATAAGGAATAACTTCTCTGCCAAATCTTAAGGAATTTCACCGAAGGAAACTCGAGAAATCTGATAAGGATTTTTCTATTTTTTCACCTCAATGGCAATTACGTCATCAGAATAGGAACTTGACAAGATCGCTATGTGAGCATGCGCGAAGTTTTGAACCACGTGGTTTTGTCGATGAGCGACTCGACAATGGCGGTTTCATCAAATACACACAAGACCTTTCCGTCCAAATCGTTTTCTTTACGTTTTCTTTTAAATGGTTTCTCTGTTTCTACTTCTGGGCTGTAATTTGAGCCATATTGTTGACTTGTTCGTAGTCCAGTCCCTGAACTCTCCTTTCTTCCCGCCCCATATAGGGGCTGAACCCGGGCGGGCGAAAGAAGAGTCCAGGATAACTTGCATGCGCATGCTCAGAACGAACCAATCAAAAATTACTAGGTTTCAACCACGCCGCTCGCGTCAATGTGTCGCGCAATGCCTTTTTCAGCTCGCGCTCTGAAAGAAAACATTTTCTTTGACGTTGATATTGTCGTAAAAACATAAAAACGTAAAAATCGAAATATGGTTTATCGACAACGAGTACGCATCATTACTCGATAATCTTTTCCCAAACATTTTTTTTGTATTGTTTGTGTATGTTGAGAGATTTTGCAAAAGGTTTTGAAAGGAAAGTCTGACGCGTACAAGTAGCTCATTTGCATAATGCAGCGCGTGCACTTTCAAGTCCGAGTCGGTGTTTTCAATTGCCAACTAATCTTGGCAAAGATTTCTTTCGTTATCTTTGATATTGTGATAAAAAAAAACAAATCGAATTTGGTTTAGCGTGGCACTGGTGAAATTCCACTTATTTGGGATTAATTGACATGTTTTTAATCAATCTGAATGCAGAAATTGTTGCTTGAATATTATCATTCAGAAAATCACGCCACAAGCCAAATCTGGAAAGTACTTCCAAATATGGGTTTTTTCCCCCGATTTGGGGGGAAAAAATGGCGGCGTTCTGAGCATGCGCATGCAAGTTATCCTGGACTCTTCTTTCGCCCGCGCGGGTTCAGCCCCTATATGGGGCGGGAAGAAAGGAGAGTTCAGGGACTGGACTAACTTGTTCGCTGCTTTGCATAATCTTGCGTCAGCTAGCGCGCGCTCATTACCAAAGGTCGCATCATTGGTGCGCGCGCTCTTAAAACCAGGCTCGAAAGGGTTTTTAGGTGCACGCACACGCACAATCTACACACGCCTTACACACGCCATAACTTAAGATGCACGCGTCAGCTGAATCAGTGTTTAAGGTGGCCGAACACAGTTTTGGCGCGCGCTCTTGCTAACGCGATTCAGCGCGCGCACAAGTATTGCATAAAAACAAACATGGCATAAATAGAGCGATCATTTTACTTGCTCAATGTCTGCGCTATCTGTACTATTTTTTCTTCACAAATGAACACAATGTATTGAATTGATGATTTTAGTCTTTTATTACAAAGGTATGTTAGAAAGGTAACGATGCAAAGAACTCAGCTCTGCTATTTCTTTGTTGCTAAAAGAACCCAGTTAAATGCAGCGCATGCGTAGTAAGTCGAAAAAAGTGCGATTGAGTGAAAAATTGACTTCTCAGAGGCGCTTATTTCTCGAGAACCACTCATTAGAATTTCACGAAATTTGGCACGAAAATACTTTAGGAAATAAGTAACTGGAGGATTGAAAAAAATTGAACTTTAACAAAGGAAATTCAAGATATGCCAGTGAACCTTCAAAGAGGGATAATTAAAGATCTGTTTGTTAAATTGTTATTAAAATAGCGCTAACTTGCGAGTATCGTTACAAGCTTGTTGCATGCAAATTGTAAAGAAAATCTAATGACTAGATTTTCTGCAAATAAACAAAACCTATTTTAAACACCTGTTTATATTTGATCATGTTGCCATGGCAACGGTACATACGTCAGCTTAATTATCAAAAAGTTGAAGTTTGTGTTGTTAACTTGCTTGCTGCCATTTTTGGTGGCCAAAGGATCAAGGGTTTTAGAGAAAAATGTAAATGAAACAGAGGTATCGAAAACTGTGTTCAGCCACCTTAAAATCAGCACACCGGAAGTTAACGCTGTGTAAAATCGCGCGAACCGGAAATAAAATCTGCGGAAAACATTGGTTTTTAACTCGAAAGTTTGCTCGGTGACCTATCTTGATTTTTTGCATGCACGCACCATTCACAAAGGCACTTCAGATATAAAAGTTTCGGGGAAAATTATCTAGTGTAATTTTTTTGTAAGCCATAAAACACGTTTTCTTTACATGTATTTAATTCTACTAGATAATTTTTTTTCCATACTGTCTGCAAAGTTAAAGAATCTAGGGAACTTTCCAACAAAGAAATAAAAATGGTAGGTCACCGAATTAGTTTCTCCTATAATTTACAAAAACTGAAATTTAGAGGACGCTTTTGTGGACCTTGTGCGTTGCCATGGTAACTGATATGACGTCACAAGTACCCTTAAAGTATAGCGCAACAATAGAGTTGCAAGGAGACATATAGTTTGCCCACGCCATTAATTAAACATCCTTCTTTGTGATCTTCCATCGTTTCACAAACAATATAGCAACGAAAAACCCTTTCGAGCCTCCTTAAGCCGGCCAGGTTGGAATTATTATCCCCAACCTCGTTCCCAGGGTCTCTCATCTTACCGCCTCGGGCGAGCGAGGAGAGACCCTGGTTGGGTCTGGTCACGTGCTACTTTGACAATTAAGAACATCAGGGAGGGGTCCTTTGTAATCAGGCAGTTTGTCGGGTTGAGATTTTTCGCGCTGCGACCGCCATGAACCGCAAATTGTTTAACAGTAGCCTTCGGGCTGAAATTTCGACTAGTATCTGTTCCGGCGTTTATCTTAGGGATAGGCAAGTCTGTCTCGATACAATTTACCGTGGTCGTGATATTCTTGTCGTCGTATCCATTGGATTTATGGAAACTTGGTCATATTTCAACTGTGGACGTCGAGCAGCGCAATTTTATTTTATTCTGAAGTGATAGTTATTAACTGTTGTTTCTCCTTTGAATGCGAGCGATCAGATTGATCCAAAAAAACCATAAGAATGTCTCTACACAAACGTACAGCTTCGAAGTTAAACTACGGCAGTCTGACTGGAAAAGCTGGACAAAGATAAATATAATATTCGTGATAAAGACGAAACACACGGTGCTTGTAAAACAGTAATGTTCTAGTCTGAATAGCCCGGTCCGGCGTCACAACAAAGAATGCAAATAGGAAGTATATTCGCACGGAATATATTAATCTTTGTCCTTGGAGAGCCAATACTTGAACCTAAATCATATCTTACAATAGAAACGAGCAACAACAAAGTATAACCACATGGTAATTTACAGAGGTGTCAAACTCTGTGAAGCGACGTGCAGTTAACAGCCGAAACCATGCAGACCTTTGACCTCTAAATATGTTATAACGCGGTCTAAAGGCTCCACTCCACTATTATTTCCACTTTTCCTAATAATTAAGAAATAGAAACTCATGTACCGTGTTTCTATCGAGTTATACAAACACGAGTGGAAGTTTGGGAGAACGAGAAATGCTGTGGGAACACGAGCCGCAGGCGAGTGTTTCCACAGCTTTTTCGAGTTCTCCCAAACTTTCACGAGTGTTTGTTTAACTCGATAGAAACACGGGTACATGTTTTCTATTTTTTTTAGAAAACACCACGACGAGAAAAAGGAAAAAAAATGGTAAATTTGGTTATCAAAATGTAAATTCTCTTTGCTCGGGCCATCACTACGTCAACAGAGCGCACTAGTTCTGTCTTCATCGAGTTATACAAACTCGATTTTTAACCAATCAGCGCGCATGCTTTCTCAGGACTGTTTTCTAAAATGGCATAAAGTACCCCTCAGAAACACGCGTGAAGAAAGGAAACGTCGAGAGATCGAAAATTAAAATAGAACGGCAAATGCACAGTTGCAGACAGTTGTCTAGAACCATTGGAGTCCTGTAGGCCCATCACGTACATTGATTTATTATATAGGACACAATAAAAAACTGCATTTTTCTTTTTCTAGCCTCCTTTGATCGAAAATAAATCCATTTTATCAGCAACGACGGCGAAAAGCAGACCTCAACGAGTCGGCCATCCTTAGCACCTTGTGCTTCGCAAAGTTCAGCTTGCCTACGGCGGAGTGACACTTCAGTAAATCTTTTCACCGTCTCGCTCCTTTCGAAGTTACTTTGGCTTTCAATGATCAAGCCCCTGAATATTCTAAAATTATTATCACCGCTCGCAAAACCTCCATAATAGACGCAGTTTTGATTCATTCCGCGGTAAAGATGACTCCAAGATCTTCCATACACAGCCTTGGCGGCGGCGTGCAATTAATTGATTATTCTTATGCCTTCTTGAGGAGACTTTTACAATATGTGTAACGTTCCTAACTGAACCAGACCACACAACCTAGAGCAACTTGGATTTCCACTATCAGATGATGGATAAGTTTTCCTAGGAGTTGGCAAAATATTTCCATCGTTCCCGGCTTAAGTTTGGGGACAACATATTCCGCACTCCCGTAGGCTAGGTATAGACAAAATTCCTACTAGGGCGCCCCTCCCTTCAACAATTTAATTGTAATCTCCCAGATTCTGGGAGACACGTGACCAGACCCAACCAGGGTCTCTCCTCGCTCGCCCTAGGCGGTAAGATGAGAGACCCTGGGAACGAGGTTGTTATCATCCCCAGTTTTGGCGCTCCCTGCTAGGAACGCATGTTACTATGACCCACCAAGTGCAGACTCGGCCTTTCCGAGAACCATAGTAACAAACAAGTTATTAATAAACTATAAGCATTTAAAGTAAAGATTAGAGCAGTGCGTTCACAAGCGTACTTCAAATGTGTGGTCTACTTTAGTGGCATTCGAACGTCTCAATAGAAAACTAAGGTTTATCGAATGTCAGATAATGATCTGCATGTGAAGTTGAACTAGCGATAGATAGATTTTAGCCTGCGGCAAAAATTAACTAAGTATTAACTTGTATTGGACAAAGCATTTTCCAGGAAAGGCATTTAAACTGTCACTTTGCAAGCAGAGCCTTTTCTTAGGGTACATATGGCCACACTTGGAATTCAATTTCAGATCGACAACACTTGTAACAAATATTTCTGGAGGCAATAAAGTCTTGACCAGCGAACCAGCAAGACAGCGCGCCGCCAATGGTTATTAAACTCGTGTTTGTACATGTTTACACTGTCATCAGAGCTCGAGGGGTCCGAAATAGTATAGGCAAGACACTCAATGCCGAAGAGTTTCTATTTCTGTCTTGGAGAAACTATTTCTTCATGAGAAATCGTATATACGCACATCTTTGAACTGACGTAATGAATTGAATAAAGAAATCACACTCGTATTTTTCGGTCTGATTAAAGAATTCGAACGCCACCACCTATGAACAACGAACTTAGGAATAAGGGACAGTCATGTGACTGAAAGGAATGGATTACTTTTAAGTTGCGAGCCCTCACTCATTGTAGTCATTTTCTTTTTTTTCGTTCTAGTTTCTAGCTGTTATGGTTTTGTTTTTTGTTTTGTTTTTTTTAATTTGCTGAGATGATAGCAGTTTATTATTGTTTAATTTAATTTTAAAAATTTTTATTTGACATATTTTTCTCGTAATTATTATAATTATTCCATGTTCCAGGATTTATCGACGGCCATGCAAGTTTATCAGCTATTCCAAATTTCTCATTGCTTACAACGTTTTTCACTTCTAAATACTTTACAGACCCGAAGAGAAACCAGTTTGCTGAAACTGTTACAAAACTGAAATCAAAGTTTATACTCATCCTTGGTTAACTGAATCATCCTCTTGCTAATGGACAAAACATTGCGTGACAGGCCTTATTAAGACCGTCCGCGCAGAGACCAGTCAAGGCCTGATCTACAGGCATTTTTTTTCAGGAGATTGGTACTCATTTACAGAGAAATACAGCGGTGATTCCGAGCTATCAGGCTTTCAGTTAAGCAGTAACTATTCAAGCTTCTCATTTTGGTCTTTTTTTACAGGAGCTGGAACTACCTTTTGGTGAGCGGTTTGAATTCAGTCGCTTATGGTTTCAAAAATATCAGAAAAGTGGAGGTAAGATGTACATTGGAGCTGCTTTCAGGGTGACTGAAGAGAGATACCCCAACAGTGCGCATTCACCTTACTTAGTTTAAATATGCACGGCACAGTGTTTCGAAAAGTCTTTGGTACACATTTTAAAAATATAAGCTTTCGTTTTCTTTTGCATCACAGCTACAGCATCGATTCAAAAAAAGAAAGAATCGTGTAGTAAGAAAAATGTTCAAGTGGCACGAATAGACGAGAAGCAAGCAAGCGTTCCATCTGGAGTAGTGGCGGACATTAACGATGAGAAAAAGGAAATCAATGTAAAGGAAACTACTCTGGAAGATAAGACAGAGAACCCCATGAAAGCGGAGGTTAAAGTTTATTTTGATAAGACAGGTGTGTGCGAAACTGAGTCGCTGACACCTCAAGATGAAAAGGAGCTTGCAGTTGACTGTACCTCGTCAGTTTTGAAAGAAGGCACAGGGCAAGAGAAAGTGATAGATGAATACATATTGGAAATTGCAAGCCCATTGGAAGGTAAATCTCTGGACTTAAAGTAGGGACTTACAATCAAAAGAAGTAGTTATGAGGTTAGAAGACCATAAGACCTTAGCTTTGCGTTTTGCTTTTGTTTCAGCTAGCGTGTCTGAAAGTGTAAGGATAATGTAACGGATGATAATTTATTTGATGGAAAGTGGAAATAACAAGCTTGTGAACAACAATCAGTGGGCCTGAAAACAATTCACCCAAATACCAGAAGCGAAAACACCTCCGATAAGATCGTTTCTAAATATAAAGCTGTGGGTTCTGTATTTAGATTTATCTCATAAAAAACGCTACAATTTCTTTTCGTATTGTAATCCCCATTTGCAGTTGGTGTTGATCAAAGCGGAAGAAGAAGAACATCCGTTGATGTCACTGGCCGAGAAATCAGCTTTGAGGAAAAAGGTATTTCATTTGTTGTAGACGACAAGGACTCTCTTGATGTGGCCGGCACCAGTGACAATTACGAAGACAAATCAACTGTTGGCGATAGCCAAAAAGATATCTCTCTGACTCGGGACTCAGATACCAGACTTCGAGATCTAGATGAAAGCAAACCTTCCCAAGAAGAATCCCGTTCACAAAACAAAGGGGAAAATGTGGAAAAGAAGGCTCCTAAGGAGACAGGAAGTGCTCAAAACAACACTGAGGGAAATGAAGCAGAAAACACAGAACGAAGCTCTTCAGAAGGTATTTACTGTATGGTTAATAGAAGACCCCCGGTGTGGGTATATATGGGCTGTATAGGTATGTACGGCCAAAAAGGGTGGGGGTTTCAGCCGGTTTGGTCATAAATACGGAATCGTTTTTGCACCCTAGTCTTAAACTGGGTATGTTTTTTTAGAAGCAGGTACTTCATCATAAATAGATCATAAGTAGGTAAGGGTTTTTGGGAAGCGGGTCGCACACCCCAAATCCCTGTGCTAATTTATCTTTTTGCTCTAGATGTAAATTTTAAGAAGCCAATTTGGACAAAGACGGCCTATGAGTTCAGCTAATCACGAATGCCAAGTACTATACTATATCAAACACGACAGGTCATGTTTTACCACATTTCTAGACACCGAGACGAAAGTTCAAAATAAGACGCACAGCGGAGTATTTTTTATGAGCAACATCAAGTAGCTTAAGTATCTTGAGAATTTTGTAGTATATTTATTTCCGTTTGCTTGTTTCGAAGCTGATTTGTAATCTGGAGTTCCTGGGTTCTCCTTGCCACCAAATGGACTTGTGTTCAACCAGTCGGCATTTTTAACAAGTTTTCGATTTCAGTTCTGTTTAGTACTATCTTTTTCTTCATTTATAGTGTCCTCAATTAGCACAGAAGTGCCAAATATCAGTTTTACGTACACTTAGTGATTTATTTCATCTATTTTATTTAATTATCAAACAAGATAGTCGCAGTAATTTTTATTCCGTAGGAGGCCTGTAGCATTTCCACGGTAAGGTTTGCTCGGCGTTCCTTTTTCCTCGTCAACCCAATCGACAAGAAATGACGTCACTGCTGGAGCTATTTTTGGAAGCACATGCAAGATGACCTGAGTTTGACAGGAGTATAATTATCGTAAATTAGGGTAATTTTACTCGGATTCTAGACAAAGTCCGTCCCGCGAGACCATTTTTTCTTCTCGGTTTATTTACGGTCTTGCTCGACGGACTAAGCGAAAGAGGGACCACTCGTACTCTAGAAAGATTTTGGCAAGTCCTGTAGTGGTGTAGTGCTGTGAATATTCTTGGCTGTTCGTAGCAGCGTGTTCAGGAAACGAACAGAAGGTAAGCCGGACATCTTAGAAGGTCGTTTTGCTGCACTGACGTTAATTGTTCGTTGTTTTGACTTTGTGTATCTAGTTGTACTGTGTTCACTCGGTTTACTCGGCCTACGTGCCAAACGAAACAACGAGTTCAGCCGGACCTGTGTGTTCTCCCGGCCTACGTGTATAACGCTTATTCTAAACAAGAAGTTTGAAGCAACTTTTACGCACGATATTCATTAAATCAGTGTATTCACAAATCAATTCAAGGAGTCCACCACGGAAAACTCTTTTATAGTGCACAACATCGACTCTAGCCATTTCAGTCAAAACTTGGCTCAAATATTTTTGGTTTGCAATTGAATATATTTTAAGCCTCGTGAGTTTTTACTTTAGTTTTAGTGTTGCTATTGGTATTAGGATTAGAATTAATATTAGCATAAATTGTATAAGTTGCATTACTAGAAATAGCGCTTGTATTAGGTTACGTATGAATAGTTATTTGTATATTTAAGTAACACACGGCTTGATGCCGGAAGAGCACATTTTTGTATGAATTTGATTCCGTGTATAAATGGCTTATGATGATGATGATGATGATGATGATGATGGTGATGATGATACTCTATCTAAGCTTTCAGATTTCAGTCCACGAGAAAATCATGCTACGTGTATGTTTAAGGTTTTCTGTATTCTTGCTGACATTGAGCTTACCTGTTTACCAGAAGGTACATGTTGATAGTGTTTGCAAGGAGGTTATTCAAGTCAAATTTAGTTTTATTTTCAATGTTTCACTCGGCTGCTGACATTTATAGATACAAAGGGAATTCCCTATGCTTCTCATGGAAGCTTTTTTCTTTGAACTAGAGCTTTTTACAATTAATGAATGATGAAGCATCAAATTCCAATGGTCTGGAGCCGATTCATCGTGTCGGTGTAACGACAGGGATCACTGACCTTTTAGATGAATACAAGGGTGTTTATGAAGGCTTGGGGGACCTCCCAGGTGAGTATCACATAGTCAACGTTGACGCAGTGCCCCCCGCGATACATCCACCTCGCCGTGTACCATTACCTTAACGAAAACAGATCAAAGAGAACCTGGATGAGATGTTACTGGCCATTGACGTCATGACCTCGGCTACTGAATCAACAGAGTGGGGCTCCAGTGTGTTGGTCGTTGTCAAACCCAACAATTTTGGCAATGTGACCCTCGCGATGTGAAAAAGCAATCCGTCGAGAGCGTTGCCCCAAAGTGGAGGAAGTCGCGGGCCGACTTTTAGAAGCAAAGAAGTTCACTATTTTAGATGCCAAGGATGTTTTCTGGCAGACAAGTCTTGACACTGAGTGTACGCCGTTTGGTAACTGTTCAGCGCCAGAAGTGTGGCAACGTATAATGCACGAGTTTGTGGAGAATCGGGAAGTAGTGAAAGTGATAACAGATGACTTCCTGATTGCCAGATTTGGCAGTGGTGACCAAGAAGTAAACAACATGCAGTCTCGAAAGAAACGAACACGCTTTTCTCGAGAATTGGCTCCTGTGGAACCTGAAGTTGAATCGTACCAAAATGAAACAGCGCCAGTCAAGTGTGAAATTCATGGACTCCTATTCACTTCTCAGGGCCTAAGGCCTGACCCTGATTTAGGCCATATTACAGATGCCTGAATCTGAGGACGTCAAAGCGTCGAAGCAATTGCTGGGGATGGTGATCTCTCGTACAAAGCTTACGCCTCACCTCTTAGAGATGACCGCAATGAACTCGCAAGGAAGTTCCTGATGGAAGTGCCTGCTTTTCCCTATTATGATGTAAGCAAGCCAACCACTGTCCAATGTGATGTAATCCAGGCTGGCTGTGTTGCTGCCAGATGGCAGCGCGCGCTGGATGACGTGTTTGGGATTTGGGTAACGGTACGATCATGTTGCGAAAAGCGAATCGATACAAAACTTTGCAAAACTCGCTAAAATTCTCCGACTGTTGCAAAAGTATTCGAAAACAAATCAGACCAAGTTGTAGAAAAATCTTCCGACCTCATTTTGTGTTTGTTTGGTTTCATGAAAGCAACGAAATTTAGAGATTCGAGCGAATATTCGCAGTGCGTTCAAAATGTCTTGGCAAAGAGTTGCCTCCCTTGTCAAATTTTATACAAACAGAAAAATTTTTTTGCTGAGCGCGGAAAAGGCTTAGGGACGAGTTTAGCGCTTCAGTGTTGCGCAGGATTTGTAAGCAGCCGTTTTCCCAGTAAAATCGCTTCAGATAAGAAATGACAAGAGGAGACAAAAGTAAACTGTTCATTGTTTTTGTGTGCTCCCTGTGCTGGTTGCATAGGAAGAGTTCCTTTTCTAGATAGTTATATGTTGATTTCCTGATGAGAAAATCAGACTTGCCAGCAACTGAATTAGGGTACTGCACTGGACAAACACAAATTTTAAGCGAGAGGAATTTCCTTGAATGGGATGACTGGGTTAATGAGGCTCTACCTGATGATGTGATCAGTTCCAGTCCACTTCAGTTCTCAGATGTGTTTTTGTCAGATATAAATTCCCAAACATGGCATCCTCGCTCTGAGGGAATTGCAAGAAAACCAAGGAAGATTTTCGAAAAACGATATATCCAACCGCCGTTCATCCTGGGCAAAACTAAAAAAAAAAATGTCCTTTGTGCCGGATTTGAACCAGCACCCCTGGAAGGTAAACCAATACTGCGCCCCACCAACTGAACTATCGTAGCGTGGAACGAAAGCATGATGCACAGGACGCTTTACAAACTTGATAATTGTTCAGCCAAAAAATTTAATCCAAGAAGAAATCGACAGTTTTAAGGTCAATAGTACAGACATGATGGCTAAATTATTAACAAAATTGTAAATTTTTAGGCTATGAAAAGTTCAATTGAAAAAATCAACAGTTTTAAAGTCAATGATGCAGAGAGCTAGAAAAGATTTGTTAGATCAGAGCATGTATGGGAACGCCATTACAGCGAGCGGATTTATTGACACGTTCACATAATTGCGAATTTCCCCGCTATAACTGATTTAATTCAAAAACAAAATGATACTGACTTTTAATACCAGTTATATAGGTATTGGAGCTATACGACTTTTTTTAATGTTTTAATCATTTAATTTTAATTATTTTATATCTTGATAGTTGATGGTGGGCGAAGTGCAAGACAAAACACGTCCACGGCTGTCTTTGGCGGAGAAATCAGCGTTGACGAAAAAGGAGGTGCTTCAGTTGCATCTAACAAGGACCATCTTGCCACTGCCGACAACAAAGGCACTTTAAATGTTACCGATGAGCTAAAAAAAATCTCGCTGAACGAAAAGGAAGTGGGCACCCAACCTTCCATCAACGAATTACTTGGATTAGTGAGCTCACAAAACAAGGTGAAAAAGAAAAAAAAGAAAAAAGCTTCCAAGGGGACAGAGAGTGCTCTAAACGATCCCAAGGGCGAGGAAGTTAAAAAAGAAGAACATGGCTCTTCAGGAGGTACTATCTACTGAAAGGTCTTTCTAAGTCGAAGTTATCATTACATAGCTGTTCAGTGGAAAAAGTTTCTCGTGCGTTCTAATTGGCTATTTAAATTGAGGGAATCCTGATTTAATTTCATACAATGTAGCCGATATTTCGAGCTTTGAAAACGATAAAAAAGTATTGATAAGACAATTACTGATATTTCGCTTCACAGGCCAACCTTCAATGGCGCTTAATCTCTTATCAGCAGCAAATGAGGGTACTTCGGCTGAAAGCGACGTTGTTAAACTTGAGGAACTGAAGGAAGGCCCTGGGATTGAGGACATGGCTATGGAAAAACGCAGCACTTTAGGTGACTAACATTTTAATTGTCTAAACAATACCTTAAAGGGCTCTAGTCAGCCACACCTTTGTTTTTGTTTACATGTGAGAATTTGGCTATTATATTTTATTCGGAGCCTGTCGAAGCGAAGAAAAATCACTGTAGAACTACTCAAGATAATTAAACATACCTTCTGGAACACAGCTTACAGTAAAACAACAAGGATTCGCTTCACCATGCTATATCAATAATTTCGATGTTATCGAAAATGGCGGAGGCTGACTAGGGTCCTTTAACAATTATAGGATGCTAACTGATGCATACATTCTGATCCTTACTCCTACTAGCGACTTACTTTTAAATCTTGTTTCCTTTGAAGTTCTTGGTGATAGTGAGATCAACCGACGGCCCTTCTTGTGAATTTTATGATAGCTTTATTTCTATATGCTTGAATCCGCAGTTGAAGATGAACGAAGCGTAAGAAAAAGTACATCCATCGATGTCTGCTGCCGAGGAATCAGCGTTGGCGAGAAAGAAACTGCTACAGTTGTAAGTGACAAGGATCCTCTTTCTATGACCGACAACAATGACAATTACGAAGACAGACCAAGTGCTGGTAATCGGCCAAAAGAAAATGCGGACGAAGATACCACACATGGAGAAGATGAAAGCAAACCTTCTAACGCGGAATCTATCTCACAAAATAACGGAAAAAAGAAGAAAAAGAAGAAGAAGAAGAAGGCTTCCAAGGGGACAGAGAGTGCTCAAAACAACACTGAGGAGAAGGAAACAAAGAACGAAGAACAAACTTCTGAAGGAGGTAGTTAATTTAATAAATGGCTCTTTTGTTGTAGAAGTGAATATTATATACCTAATTAATTTAACAGTGATTTTGGTAAGGACTCGTGACTTTTCTTTATGTAATAATTGAATACACGCCCTGAAAAAATGATCTTTGTTTGGCCTATTAGAGGTTAAAATTATTAAATGTGAGTCATCCGTGACCATGACGGGTTTTGTTCTTTGAGAATTTGCATCAAAAATCAGAATAGAGGTAAACCCTTTCTGACAACGTGGACGGCAAATAAACTGGACTGTTTATAGGAAACACAAATTTGGATCGACCTTATTCGACTTCACAGGTCAACTGACATCACAAACTGATAAATTCTTTATCCTCCTATAGCTGAAGAAGTTGCATCGAGTAAAGACGATATTGTGCAAGGTGAAACAAGTCCAGGAAAGCAAAGTTTGCGTGTCACAACGGAAACCCATGCCAGAGTTCTTTCCTCAGAAAAACCGTCTTCTATTTCACGATTCACAAAGACGCCTACAGGAAACGACAAAGAAACGTGCTCCAGTGAAAGTGATAAACTAGAGGTATCTTCAGATACATCTTCAATAAAAAACGTGGCGTCTTCAAGCTTAGATTCTGGAAATGATAGATCAGAGGAGCATAGAAGTGAACCCGAAGACAAACATCTAACAGTTGGAGCAAAAGACCAGGAAAGCGAATCCACTAAAATTGCTAGATGTAAGTAACCGTGTGAAATACTCTGACCGATCAAGATTTTGCAATAGGCCATTTTCGATGTATTAAATTCTAACATGGCTCCGAGGCTTGGGGGAATAAAAGAAAAGAAATTAATTTTTCATCTCTCATCCTCGATGTGATTTATTTTGTTTTATTCCCCCAAGCCTCGGAGCCATGTTAGAGTTTTAATATATCCTAAATGGGCTATTAATGCAGACCGCTAAGAAAGACCGCCCAGAAATAGTCTCGGCAAACTGCTATTTCAGAACATTGCACCAAAGAAAACAGGCAATGTCACTGAGATTTTCTCCAAAGCGGCATAAAAAATGCAAATATGCATCATGTGCTTATCTTTGCTGCCCAAGCTTACCGAGAACTGACATTAAATTATCAGCAGATTTTTAAAACAGCCATATTAATTAATACTTTCCTGAGTTTATCTAGTATTAGGTCCGTATTGGCGAATATTGGTCTGGTTAGTTTTTGCAAGTTTATTGACCTCTGCTGCGGCTCGGTCCTTAAACTTTTAAAAACGATCGACCAATCATTTACCCAAAACGAACCCCACGCTAGTTCGGCAAGAAATATGTTTTAATACTTTCATTATCTCAAAGTTTGCTCGCTGCCCTTATAGGTATAAGAGAAGAGGGAAATAATCTTGTAGGATCAAAGAGTTAGACGAAACTCGGTGTTTGTTGGCAGAATGGGGGTTAGTTTAGGTCGGGACCTAAGTGATCAAGCTCGAAACCTCATTTATATTTACCAGAGGGTTTGATTAATTAGCACAAAATTAATACTCTCTGAAATGATTTTACTGATAAATAGGGTTGTACAGGGATGTTATCAACTGGACAGTTGTTGTTTTTTTTAAGATTGGAGATAACGAGTCAACTAACGTTTATCTGTACAGGGGCCCGTTTCTCGTAAGCTCAGCAAACTTTTCCGGCCCTTAAGCCATATGAAAATCTCGAAAGAGTTGCTTTATTCTCATATTTTATGAGCAGAGGTTCGTTTTATACAAGAAGTTATACACTTCTTGGCTTTAAGATACAGATGAACTGTAAATGGTTTTACGGGCCCGAAATGTTTTCAGGGCCTTCGACAAACGGGCGCCAGATCTGAAATGCTATGTGTTCAAATGGTCACCGCTTTTTATAATTTTGATTTTTGTGAAAAACAATTCCCGGCAGGTAAGCCAAGGACTCGCGGACTGATCGGAAAAGACATTTTCTATGAGAAAGGTTCAGTTTTGGACGCTGAAGAAAACAGAGAATTGGAATTCAAATCACTTGTGAGTGCCCAATCTTGTTCTCTTCCATGGAAGATTATGGAAAAGGCAAAAAAGTTCATTTGCGCTTGTTTAAATAATGACCGAAAAGGCATCATCTACTTCGGAGTTGGAGACAGTCAGGAGCAAGGTTCAAAGTATAAGCATGGAGAAATCCTGGGACTCGAGGTCGAGGATATCAAAGATGATATCAATAAGGCCTTCCAGTTTGTCCTTGATGACCACATTAAGAGCGATGCTGGACCTCTTCAAAAGGGAGGAGAACAAAATTGTATTAACATACATTTTGTCCCAGTCAAGAATAAAGGAATACGTACTAACCTGTACGTCATAGAAATAGAGGTTACCCGAGAATGGCGATTCTGCAGAGACAGCGTTTATTACACCAAAAACTGGACCGAAAAGCGAGGAGCTGACAAGGATTGCACTGGAAAGAAGGGGCTGGGCGACTACTACAAAGTGAAAGACGAGTTTGACGACGTTGCAATTCGTACCAATGGCGCATCTAGCTGTGTGAAACACCTTGACGTTGACAGACAAGTGAAGAAACCCTTGGAAATAAAGTACAAGGAGTGGAGGCGAAAGGAAAAACATGGTTAGTTCACGTATATAGTTATTTTCAGTTGTCGAATCCACTATACTTAAGCTTTGCTGAAGATGACTTCATGGGCCCCTTCATCATTTGTTATGTGCTCCCTTTGTTCCTTTCTTTAATATGGGAATGAACTAAAAGTGTTGTAACCGGTGAAACGAGTGAGAGTTTCCTATTTAAACGCTGACAGTAGTTCTTTATTTTTACAGGTTTGAATGAAATACCCGAAGGTGAGTCCCCTCACAACATTCATTGTACTCATTGTTCTAATCTGGGGAGCTGAACATGAATTAATACTTGATGTGATCTACGCGAGAGACTACTGGTAGTGATATGTAACAGTAGCTTCTGCCTTTGTATACTTTGTTGATGAAACTAAGAGCACTTCTACAGAATACACTTGCTGCGAATAAAATAAAATAGCAAAACATAAGAATAATTGCATAACGTAATTCATTTTTTGTTGTACATGTAGAACTCAGTCTAGATGATGGTGATGCAAAAAGATTAAGAGAACGATTACACGGCCTTAACTACAAAGACTATGGCTACATGCTAATCGCAAATAAGTTACCTGGTCAGTATAGAGGAACAGGAGATTTGTCATTCCTGCAAAACATCCCCTGGGTTGCCGTGTTTGACTTGTTTGACCCATCATCCAAACGAGATGGTTTACACTACGCTTGCAATGAGACAACCGACGCACTACGCGCAAAAATTAGAACTCTTGACGATTTTAAAGACGCAACCGACAAAGATGCACTTCTGTCTACTCGAGGAACAACCTGGATTCTCAGCAATGAAGAAATGCAAAAGGGTGATTGGGTAATGTGTTCCAAGGACTGTTTGTATCGTGCTCTGTCAGCTTACAAAGAGTGCTTTCTTCCGGGGCGGCTATTGTGTGTATTCCTGTGTTTCGGCGAGACTGCGGTTGAAGAAATGGCAGATATCATGGAAAGCAGTTTTAGCATTCTCGGGAGCTCGGCAAGTAGCTGTGTTACCATTATAAGTGAGACCCCAACTGTAGCGGAAGCATTCATCAAGGCTTCTAAGCGTTCACTACGAAAGGAACTGAGGGAATGTTCCATAGCCGGTATTCCCTGGATCCTTTTGAAGGAAATTGTACGTGAAATGGTGGGACCGTCCAAGTTTGAGGAAAAGGGAGCCACAACAGAGCTACCGTATTTTACTGGACAACTCAAGGAGGTTCTCAACAAGATTGTCAACTCCTGGGATGATTTAGAAGTATACAGTCCTAATCCTCGGTTGCCCATGCTCGCAGAAGCCATTGAAAAGGAACGGGATGCATTTTATAAAGGTGCCCAGGCTAGCCAGATCAACTTAGTCCAAGACCACAGCATTCCTCGAAGTCTTGAAAAAGAGATAAACAGCAAGGTTGAACGGGCACTGAAGTCTCTGTCGAAAGAAACCATTGACGCCAACTACCACATGAAGACCATAACTCTTCCCTACGAACCAGGATCTGGTGCAACTACCCTCTGTCGCAGAATCCTTTGGAATAGAAGAAAGGACTATCGCTGTGCTGTGGTTAAAGCCATAACATCGTCCACAGACTACCAGATTGATAAACTTCAGCATATTGGCTACGACGAGAAGAATTTTAACTACTCGCTTCCTGTTCTTGTACTTGTTGACAACTTTCCAGAGAGTGATGTACGTTTCTTGACAGAACACATCACGAAAAGGCAAACAAAATGTGTCGTGCTCGCTACATTGCCTATTGCAAAGTCAGCAACAAATACCAAATTTGAGATAACGCCTCTTCGAAAACTGGACGAGATGGAGACCAGTCTTGTTAAGAATATTTTGATTAACATCACGAGTGATAACGATAGAAGAAGGGAAGCTGAGCAAGTTTTGGAAAGAGAAAGGAGGTTCATCTGGTTTGGTTTGGAACTTTTTGGACGAGACTACCTGAAGATCGAAGAGAGGCTGCATAATCACATCCGCAGTATTCTCACGGCTTTCCTGGGTGAATCGCAACGGATGCACAAAATAATGCTTGAAATGTGCTGCTTTCTTAACAAGTACAGTGATGGTTGTGTCATCCTACCTCACTCGGTGGTGCTGGACTCCCTCTATGATACAAGCTTGGTGGCCAAACCGCGATGTTCAGCAATTCAAGATGTCCACGAAGTTTTCGGGGGACTTCTTGTTGAAGAACAAAACGAAACCAACGGTTATTACGGTTGGCGACCGGCTCATTCCCTCGTCAGTGAAGTTGTTATAGCAGGAATACGTATGGAGGACGCTGCCATCCGTACTTTAGAGCAGGTCTGTAGTGCAAAGGCATACGTGATGAAATTCCTGAGACAACAAGTTTTTCGGCTCTTTTTGGAACGCAAAAGAATATCTGATCCTGTCTTGGTGGAGGAGCAAGCATCAGATGATGGTGTAGTCGGCACCGATCTAGAAAATGAAGTCTTCGGGTTTTACGGGAAACGCACCAGATATTCACCTGTTATCATGGATATCTTGGATAAAGAAAGTAACATTCAAGCCGCTCTGAATGTTCTTCTGACAGTCTGCGAGCAAGCGACTCAAACCGAAGATAAGGCTTACGTATGGCAACAGCTGGCAAGATTCATGGGCTATGAGATGCGTGCAAAGGAAATGGACAACCAGAACGAGCTACATAAGCGTCTATACAACGCTATGAAAAAAGAGCATCCTGTCAAGTTGTCCATGCCAACAACTGGAATTGATGCCGCACACATTGCAGTCGACATTGCTGTTTCTTACCAACCCAGTTATAGCAACCACTACAACGCCAAGGGTGTTCTCTACCTTTTTCAACTCAGAGATTTCAAGCCTCCATTGCTTCGGTCTCTTCCTGAAGCAATTGAAATATGCCGCAAAGCGTTGGGTGTATACGACAAAGCTCTCCAGAATTCTCGCGAACCAAATCATTTTTCGATGATTGGAAAAATCCAAGCCATTGTTTCGTTACTTCAAATTTTAAAGGATCTACCCTGTTTTCAGTTCGAAGACAGAAAATTCACCACATACTTGAAGAAAGGAGACGTCCCACCGGACATGGCAGAGATTCTTTCGCTGAATGATCAAGACTACGTACAGGGTCTTGGCTCTACCACACTTGATCTACTGAACGAGCTGTTCGGAAATGTGAAGCTCAAGCAAACGACCACATATGATGAAAATGAAATAAGAGGTCTAAACAATGCTAAAATAAGAGCTTCCAATCTGCGCCGAAAGTTCTATGAAATCACCGGATTCGACAAAAGAGAGCTAAATAGCGAAGACTACTCAGTACGCCTTTTTTCTTCAACAAACCAAGAACTTATTCTTTATCAACAGATGGTTCAAGACATGCTCTTTTTCAACGATGAGACGCCCTACAGTGCGTGGTCAAACCTCTCTGATGAGGATGTGTCTTCGATTTACCAGTTGCTGAAACCTCTTTGTCTTCGTGGCCGTGGAAGCCATAATGACATGCTGATTTGTTCCAAGGCCTGCCTCCAACTTAAAGATAGACCTGGAGTTGACGAGCTCGACGAGATCGTCAAGATTTGGGTGGAAAAGTTCCCAAACTCTGAATGGGCGCATCTATTTTATTACATGATTCACTTTCCCATTCCCAATGGAAGCCTTGCCCCTTACAATTCAAGTACTAAAGCATCAGTCAACAGATGTGCAAGCATTGTCAGAGAAAAGGCAGGTTCAGGATTTCGAAAATCCGGTGCAGAATATTTTCTTGGTAAGGGCGTTGGTCTCAACGCCATTCTGAGCAGTCAAGAGTTTCGGTGGCTGGAAACAAAGTGGAAAACCAAAACAGATTTCTGGAGGGGCAAGGAGGCCCTCAGAGAGGTTAGAGCGTGTGCAAGGTCAAAAAGACGTGGGCAGTAAAGGTATTATTTCGTACAAAGGAATTCAACTGCACTTCGACAACACACTTTACCCCAACAAAAGCAAAGACGACCTTTGGTTTTACGTTGGTTTTACTGTTGCTGGACCCTATGCATATGATCCAGTTGACGCGGATACCTACGCCGAATTAAGACGACAAGCAGAGTGCAGTTCGTCATCGGTACCCACAACTTACTCTTCATCCGAAAGGTCCAATGGCAACGAGAGATGGAATATTTCCATTCGTCATGGTCGAAGTAAACCTCGCTTACCAAGGAATTCATCAGAGGCACTTCATGATGTCACGCTCGATCAAGACCGTAACGTTCATGAAAGCCGCCTGCAACAGATCACCTGCGCAACATAACTTCCGTTCATCTCCACGGCTTCCAAAAGATGACCATGATGGTGTTTCAGACAGGGAAACAAATTTGAATTTCCCGTTTGAATCCTGTTCATCGTCTGCCAGTGCCAGTGCAAATCAAAACAATTTCAGTCCGCTGGGCTGGGATTTGCATAAGTCGGTTCTAGGAAAAGACACGACAACTGCTGAATGGAAAAGCTGCAAGACTACACGAAAGCCAGTAGAATTGGAATCACTAACCAAGAAACAAGACAACTGGAAAACTGTAGAAGGAGCCAGTGGTGACAAGAAGAAAACGTTCCATCCAAAACACGTGTCCCCAGATGGAAAACTTCATCATGGAGCTTTTGTTCTTGGGGTTCGGAAGTCACAAGAGTGCCCTCATCACAACACGAAGACTGAAATCGAGGTCACTAATCGTTGCAGTTATGCGCATGGATGGAGGGGTGATACTCTACAGCATGTTTGCACTAAATGCACCGCTGAAAATTTGGTCTACTGCAAAGAAAAGATCAAACATAAACAGTATATTTGGAATCTAGGACCATACTACAATAGCAGTGGACAAATCTGGAAGGATTACAAGAGGCCACGATGAAGTGAAAAAAGCAACGTAATGAAATATATGTTTGATGACGATGACTAGTCCATTAGAACATTAATTTACTAGTCATCAATTTGAAGCTCAGATAAGGAGATGGAGGTTTGAGTTAAGTGCAGGTTCTGGTGCTTAATTGGTCGGAACAGCAGGCTCTAGGCGTGACTTTATCCTGATGACGGGCGGTGCCGCTTTCTCTTCTCGCTTCTGTTGAGCAGTCACGCAATTTTATTTCTCCAAGCACTCTCGTATTAGTGTAGCTGTAGAATGGTCACGAATTGCTTTAAAACAAAACGCATATTGAGACTGAACAGATGTTTTTTCCCTGATGACTGTTTCAGTGTAAATAAGTCATCATTAAATAAATGAGTTTTAATGTTTATTGATGTCGCAAGGATTTCTTGACACCAATTATCTTTCAATGCGTTTCTTCACCTCGCATTCGAAGGAATACATAATCGCCATTTTCCTCTCTCGCTGCTGCTCACCTCGTGCTCACTTGACTGGTTGAAACCGGTTTCTATGACGTCACGTTTCGTGTGACGCAATTGTCACGTTTTTCGTTCCGACATTGATTTATATTAATATATGAAAGAAAACTGAACAACACTATATACCAATCAGCTAAGCTCATCAACTAACCAGGCTCTAAGGTTTTTACTTTGATCACCAGCAAAACGTTGGCTGTACAAAGGCCTTGTTATGCAAAACAAACAAGCAATAGGCCCTTTGCAGCTGGGGTCACGTGACCACAATTATCCTAAAAATATTATATATTATGGGATATAACTTAAAGAATGCCAGAAATGGAAAGAGCATATATCGAAAATACTAAAATGGCCAAGTTTGAGCCCCCTAGCATTAGAGAGTGAGTTTACACGTCAGTTTGAATTTTTTGGAAAATTTAGAGTACATCTATGGAGGATGATGCTGGAGAGCAAGGCCTTGTTCTCCAGCAACTTTTTCCATAAAAAATCTTCTTAATTTTTTTAAAATTCAAGCCGTCATAAAATCTCATTCTTTAATGCCAGGGTCTTCAAAACTTGGCCATTTTGATGTTTTCAACATGCCTTTTCTATTTCTGGAATTCTTAAAGTTGCAGCCCATAACTTTATGAAAAGTAGACTAGACAATAGACCTTTATCACGCAATGCTGAAACAAAAGATTTTGCCCTTCAAACCTCTCATTCAGTGCGAGGCTGGACGGGCAAAAACAAAGCTTTTTGTTCTCCTGGGACTCAAAATGGCCGCCGTGTGATAAAGATCTATGGCTTAGCTGCAAAGGGCTTATTTGTTTCTGAAAGTAATATACTAATTCGTCCATAAAAAACTCGGAATAAACACGTTCCGAATGAAGAAGGCCTAGCTGCTTGTCTTTTTTAAGCAAAGCTATTCCAAGCTTACTGCTTTAAGTAAAAAAAAAGAAAAATGGACGTTTTATTTTGCAACGGACTGGCAGACTATTTCACGACTGGTTAGGGAAATCCGAACGGCATGGTTTCTAGCTAGGTCTGGTTCTAGTTATGGCCAATAGATGTGATCTACTCAACTTCGGCATGATTGTGAGTAAGAGTAACCTCGAACATAAAACTTGCCCCGCGTTGTCTTGTTCATATTCGCTGTACGCTTGTCAACAAGCAACAAAATTGATAAACCATATCGGCTGGCAGTACTTGTTGTTCAGTTTTGCATCATCATCATCATCATCATCATAATCATCATCATCATCATAATCATCATCATCATCATCATCATCAGCACCAGCAGCAGCAGTAGCATCACCATCATCAAAAAGAAAAAAATCATCATCATCATCATAGAGGTTTGCCGAGCGAGTAGGCGTGGGTTTTTTTTTTGCGACCTCCCAATGTTTCGTTTCTGAGCGATGACACGCAAGTTACTGACGCTAAAGCAGCCAGCGAGGAAATTGAAGGACATTGTGAAAGTAATTGTTAAGTTTTGGAAAACAAATTATTGTATGGTGAAGTCTACCAGAGGCGAGAAATTTGCGTTTATGTAAGGAATTGAAAAGACAGATGAAGACGAAAATTAACTGAATGTCCTTCAATCCTTCTTAGCAGCAATGTAGAGTCCAACCAGGTATCGGTGTCCATAGGATTGGAAAACCCCAAGAAGATAGAAGCCCAAGAGCGATCATTGCTCGGTTCCTTAGATATGGCGATAGAGAATTCATTTTGTCAAAAATAAGTAAGCTAAAGGATACCAAGTAGAGTATCTCTGCCAACCTGCTGAGAGAAAACCGTATATTGAAGGAAACTCCAGTCAAAGAAAAGCAAGAAAAGCAAGGAAAGCTTTTTCAGCCGTCCTAAACCTGATTAACTATTTATTGATGGAGTCTTAAATCCACTCTAATCCCTGCTGGATTAGTTTTAGAATTAAATGGTTGTCATTACCATAATCTAGTCAGAGCCTGAACTTGACATTATGTTTGTGATACGCAGGCAATAAGTTTGCCTTCAGCCAATAGCTTGCGTTGCAGACGAAACTAAACCCCGGTATAGTCCGTCTGCGAATCAACGACCGTTAGCTTGTTCCGCACCCC
>JAHPZR010006719.1:25000-37500 GCA_019787425.1 Platygyra sinensis | reverse complement strand
AACTAATTTTCTTTGTTGGAGAAGTAATTTCAAAAACTCGTGCTTCGGATTTCATCAGATTTCCAAACGCTCGAAAACAATAAAAGCCCTCGGCCCGACGGCCTCAGGCTTTCATCAGTTTTCTTGTGTTTGGAAACCCCGGTAAAACACTCGCACTCGTGTTTGAAATATTAATTGTACGTATCAGTTAACCATCCATCAACAAAAGCCGGGATCTCTTGCTTGATTAGCCTGCGTAGCTTGGCGGTTTTCAACACATTTCGGCATTTTTTGGTCCTCAAAACGCTTTTTTCGCAATTAGAAGGCAACTGTAGAGTTTAGAAAATAAATACGAAAAATAGCATGAATTCTTTTACTTATTTGGCATCTAACATGTAAATTCAGGAAAAAAATATTGAGTTGAGAACATATTCAGTGTAATTGGAAAGAAAAATTGCTAGACGGCATTTTTGTCCACTTTGGCGCCTCATACATCTTCCCTTATGAACGAGTCCCTTATACAAAAAAATCCTGCCTTGATTCAATAAAAATATGTAGCTTGAATATTTCTTCATGGACTGCGTTAAAGTGCCTATGAAGTAAAAATAATTGCCGCTTATTTGACAGGCCTTTTAAAGAAGAATGGCATTTTTCTTTTTAGAATATCTTTTTTCCGTTATAGAGATATTTACGTTTTTGTGAGTAAAGTGATGACGTCATTGGTAGTTTCATTAATATTAAAGCAGTGTTCTTCAAACTTGGCATCAGGGCTGTACATCACAAAAGAAGTAAAATGACAACCTGTCGTCCCGTTGCCATGACAACAGTTTTGCCGCTGGTCCTGTTTTAATTACGAGTAAAATTCCCAGATTTTATCCTAAACAACGATCATCCACTCACAACAATCTAATGGGGATAGTTGAGGCAATATGGGAACCATTTGTGTGCCGAACTAGACTCTCTGCCCCACTTTAAAAGATTGCAAATTGGGATATTTGGTTTTTCACAGAAAGAGGCTGGAGCCGAGAGTGTTGCCATGGCAACAACATAGTAGGTGTCATTCCGTTTCTTTTGTGATGTACGCTTCTGGTGCCAAGTTTGAGAAATACTGCTCCAATATTTCTAGAGATATTCTTGATTGAGTGTTGTACTGTTTCGGTGGAACCACTTATGACGTCATCACTTTCCTCATTTGCATAATACAAAAACGTTAATATCGCTAAAAAGAAAAAAGATATTCCCAAAAGGAAAACGCCATTCTTCTTTACTTTGAAA
This sequence comes from Platygyra sinensis, assembly GCA_019787425.1. Taxonomy (NCBI): domain Eukaryota; kingdom Metazoa; phylum Cnidaria; class Anthozoa; order Scleractinia; family Merulinidae; genus Platygyra; species Platygyra sinensis. The sequence continues at coordinate 36,246 of JAHPZR010006719.1, read as the reverse complement.
AGCCTTTTAAATAAGCAGCAATTATTTTTTTACTTCATAGGCACTTTAAGGATCGCATAATATTCTCGGAAGTTATCCGCAAAAAAACACAACTTGAAAGTTTATGCAAATGTGTGCAATGTAAATTGACACCTCATTGGACTGTTGTTTTGATTCGTTTCAGCTCTCGAGAAAGAGATTATACGCTCTCCGAGGAGATATGACTCTTGAAAAGGGTTTAAGATCGCAACGCGGCAAAGATATTCAGAAGTAAACGAGCTTGCTACAATTTTCTTGAACTTTGTTAATGGATTAAACTTACAACTTGCGATTGGATTAGGAGGATACTCAAACGAAGCAACTTGAATAGAAAATATCTCAGCGGAAAATATCCTGATTCTTTTATTTGTGTTTATTGTGTTCAATACGCGTCCTGCTACTCGTAAAGTACGATTTGGTACTGTGGTACGAAGCCCGGCTTAACGCTCTTAGAGCGTCTAGTTCTTTAATATTAAGCTACGATGGCCAAAGAAAAAGAATTTTTAGAATTGGATTTCATTTCTTACAAGCGTAGATTGCTGACAGGAAACATCCGAATCGAATCAACGCAAGGGCTTGTAGTCCGCTTTGAAGAAGAGTCGGAAGCCATTCAGAAAACTGGGAGTTATCATCCGAAATAGAGAGTTTGATGGGAAGAAAAAGCGCGCGAATTTACGGCTGTTAAACAGCTGATTCATGTTTAATCAAATGCCAGTTGCGTCATTGTTCACAGTCTGTCAGTGGGGTGACCGCTGACATGATAAAATCATAATGCGGAAGATCACCCTTCTGGCCGAACGATATTTAGGCTCGATTACCAGCCGCCGTTCAGGAAAAGAGCCAGCGCATTCTTTGAGTCTGAAACTGTTTAGTTTTTGCGATCTTGTCTTGGCAACAGAATGGTAAGTTGATGTGTGTTCGGATACAGTACCTACTCTTGTTGAAGCTGCAGCTGGAGACAAAGCTCGATCCGTTTAAAACTGGCTAGTGAGATCCCTATTCGCTTTCATTTCCGAGTTAAATACAATAGATCCGCTTCTCAGATTCGAGCTCCAAGGCAAACTCGAATCAAGTTTCTTCCACCAAACTCTATAGCTTGCCTTCAACTTCAACAAGGTCAATGAGCGAAGACCATGCAAAATTCTAATTTCTTCAAAAAGCCGGAAATTTGCATTCGATGCCGACCTTTCGTTATTAAAGTTATCCGTTCAGCGACTGTTTTGATTGAGATCCTTTACACATTTTTGAGATATATATGTTACTTTGCGTGCTGTTGCCATAAAAAAAAAATTATCCGTAACCTTTTCGTCTCCAATGACCATGAAACTTAAGAAAACTTTCACTATTTACGTGGTTAATAATTTATGATTTCAAGTGTCTGATGAAATGAATCTCATTCGTTTCGCCTACGAGTCGTTTCGCTAACGTTGTCAAGTCGTTTCGCTACGTTATGGATAAGCTCGCTTACGCTCACTTGTCGACATTAATCAAATTCTTTGAAATGCGAAGTCACTTACTTCTCCTGTCGAGCCGCCATTTTCTTATCTGGTTGTAATAACTCGCCACCCAATCCCGTAGTACTGAGCGTAGTCCACTTACAATGGTTTGTAATGACACTGGCGATTAACAAAACAACAACAACATTGACTTTATTTCTAATGATTACTGATAAAAGGTTTTTGTAGCCCTCAGTTAGCAGAGCTATTCTAGACGGGCTACCTAAACTGACACGTGCTGTATAATTAATAAGCTCTCTCTCTCACACACAACACGCATACACACATACACACACAATTACATCAATAATTAAATAATAGAAGAGATAAATATATTAAAGATTATAACATATAAAATTAAATTGCGTTAGTCTGAGGGGAAAATAAGGCAAGAGATTCTTAACAGGTCAAAAGAGAAAGTTGGTCAGTTAAAATACAAACATCTGCAAAGCGGGATTCTGACTGATTTGATGATCACAAGAATGATTACGTATGCTTGTTACCAATTAATCGTAACCATTAAAATTTCCCAAGAGTAAAAGTTTCATTTCAAAATAGTCACCAGAGGTACCTCAATTTTACAGTCACTCACTTGAATTGGTTACGTTTGCGTCTATAATCAATGTTTGACTGGTGGATTTAGTTGACAACACTTCAAATGATTGGCTCATGTAACTGCCCGATTAGAGGTGTCTGCTTAAAGCCAACTGTCCAATTACTTCTTTGCAGATTGAATTATTGCAAAGTACAGTAGTTTATGTACCAATCACATTTGAAGAAATTGTTAGTAATTGTTATGATTAATCCAATAAAAGGAACTTGAAATGGCTTGCCAGAATTCCTGTCTGTAAAAGTCTTTACACCATACCTTCCTTAATGAAGGGTTCCTTTCATCCCACATTATTGAACTCTTTATTGATTTTCTCTCTTTTTTTGAAAAATTCAGAACTTAATCCTTCTGAACTAATGCCAATCCAAAGTCATAGGGTAAACTGACTCCTAACTCTTTTGCTACTTCTTTCCCGAAATTAAATGAGTGCAACTGAGAGCTGAGACAAAACTGTCCATTTCAAGATGTATTTTTGGAGCAATCAGGAATGACATTCCAGATCAGCAAAAAGTAGTTTGAAAATTTGGCGATGCAAAACTGATTAAAATACTGTATGCAAAATTGAGTTTTTCGTTTCAAGTGCTACCAAAATGATGATATGCGGCTTTTCCGTCCTGTGCTTAGAACTGAGAAAATATTTTACATACATCACCACAAAATATTTCTACAAAAAAATCTATGAGTTACATTGATATAGTAAGTCATATTTCTTCATTATACTTGTATCAATCTTTGTTCTAATTTCACCCATTAGTCTTTCTTGAAAATTGTCACAGTGGTAAAATATTTAAAACTCGCCCTGAGAAAAAGGTACTCTTATCTTACCGAGTTAATTGTAATACTGGGAATATCATTCCTTTGCAGCTGCACAACTTTCATTCAAATGATCTGATCACGTGGCAACCCAACTTTGATAATATACTTGGAAGTGATGCATTCTGGGACACATGACTCATCCTTTATTTCCTAATACCCGTCATAACAAAATTATGAGTATCCATGGGAATATTTACGATTAGTCTTTACTTACGAAGAAAAGTAAAGTTATCAGCAAAATATACCTCACCCTACTTCCACTGTTAGTTATATAACTCCCTACATTGAAGAAACAGCTTGGTGTGTTGCTAACACAAGAATTCTGGTAGAATTTTACCTCTTTTACCCAGAAACAGAAAAAAATGAGACGCACTGGATAATTTCTGCTGAACAATCTGCAATTTTATACTGATTGGGCTGATTTATTTCAATTACACAGTATTAATTCAAGCTTAATAATTTTTGGTTTCAGACTTTACTATGTTAGTCTGCAATTTATAGTCCATGCGTGTGAGAATATGCTACAAGGGACTTGTCCCTGCAAACAGTCCCCTCGCGTACACTCTTCAAGGGACTGCGCAGGAACTACCAGCGTAAAAATACTGCCATATTTTGTTCAGTCTTGTATTTCAGAATTGCAACTGATCCTGCCGTAATTCAGAGTTGGGACTACTAAACAGTGACTATTAGTCTCTACACGATGCATACGAACCTTTCAAATTCACGGTGCTATGGCACTAGTACTTCTTAAAACAATCCACACTGCACGCCATGTCAAAATGTAACAAAATGCGGATTTCGCTGCACGTGAACGACGACTTTTTTTTCGTCTTTGAACTTTTTAAATTTAATTTTATTTGACTTCAGAGTGTATTGCTAGCTGTTTGATACCAATACGCAACAATTTGGAGGCCACAAGTAACAAAAAATCACAACGTATTTCTCAATAATTACCGAATAATTATACCTCAACACGATCCATGTATCTTTCAAAATAATATATTGTGACTTGCGTGATTGTTTATATCAGCCGGCATGTCTATTTACAGTATTTGCTGACTCGATCTAGCATGATTGTTCGCCTCACGCAACAAATTTCATTTCGATGAATTGCTAGTCCCAAAGTGACACACGCGATCATATATAGTTAGCTCCATATGTTGCTGTTCATGAGCGTCTGTTGAAATTCTACATAGCATTTCATCGGTAGCCGGTCGTTTCGCTAACGTCCAGTTCGCTAACGTACTGAGACGATTCGCTAACGTGTTCAGTCGATTCGCTAACGGTGTCAAGTCGTTTCGCTAACGAACTGAGACGATTCGCGTAATCATCCCCATCTGAGACCATGTTGAAATGAACAAGTTGTTGAGCGAAAAGAGATGACAATGTTTATCGAAAAGGTATGAAAGTATAACGTGCGGTATGAAAAATTCAGTACTCTCTTGCTTAAAAGGTACTTGTCGTTTCGATACGAGTCATTTCGATACACATGTAAAGTCTTTTCGATACACGTCTAAAGTCGATTCGATACAAACTGAAGTCAATTCAATACGACCTCCATTTTACCTAAACTATAGTTTTGATTCGCTAAAGAAACTTTGCTGCTGCTTAAGATACTGGCTTAGTAACAAACCTGACCTTCGTGCGACAGTAACATTCAAAGGAAGCTGTTTGAATTCTGGGAAAAATTTGCAATCGCGAGATATCTGCTGAAAACTTGCTGAGATTGGCGCAATGGGTCATTAAGATGGGAACATGATCTCAGCAAGTTTTCAGCAGATATCTCGCGATTGCAAATTTTTCCCAGAATTCAAACAGCTTCCTTTGAATGTTACTGTCGCACGAAGGTCAGGTTTGTTACTAAGCCAGTATCTTAAGCAGCAGCAAAGTTTCTTTAGCGAATCAAAACTATAGTTTAGGTAAAATGGAGGTCGTATTGAATTGACTTCAGTTTGTATCGAATCGACTTTAGACGTGTATCGAAAAGACTTTACATGTGTATCGAAATGACTCGTATCGAAACGACAAGTACCTTTTAAGCAAGAGAGTACTGAATTTTTCATACCGCACGTTATACTTTTCATACCTTTTCGATAAACATTGTCATCTCTTTTCGCTCAACAACTTGTTCATTTCAACATGGTCTCAGATGGGGATGATTACGCGAATCGTCTCAGTTCGTTAGCGAAACGACTTGACACCGTTAGCGAATCGACTGAACACGTTAGCGAATCGTCTCAGTACGTTAGCGAACTGGACGTTAGCGAAACGACCGGCTACCGATGAAATGCTATGTAGAATTTCAACAGACGCTATGACCAGCAACATATGGAGCTAACTATATATGATCGCGTGTGTCACTTTGGGACTAGCAATTCATCGAAATGAAATTTGTTGCGTGAGGCGAACAATCATGCTAGATCGAGTCAGCAAATACTGTAAATAGACATGCCGGCTGATATAAACAATCACGCAAGACACAATATATATTATTTTGAAAGATATATGGATCGTGTCAGTGAGGTATAATTATTCGGTAATTATTGAGAAATACGTTGTGATTTTTTGCTACTTGTGGCCTCCAAATTGTTGCGTATTGGTATCAAACAGCTAGCAATACACTCTGAAGTTCAAAGACGAAAAAAAAGTTGTCGTTCACGTGCAGCGAAATCCGCATTTTGTTACATTTTGACATGGCGTACAGTGTGGATTGTTTTGAGAAGTACTAGTGCCATAAGCACCGTGAATTTGAAAGGTTCGTATGCATCGTGTAGAGACTAATAGTCACTGTTTAGTAGTCCCAACTCTAAATTACGGCAGGATCAGTTGCAATTCTGAAATACAAGACTGAAATATGGCAGTATTTTTACGCTGGTAGTTCCTGCGCAGTCACTTGAAGAGTGTACGCGAGGGGACTGTTTGCAGGGACAAGTCTCTTGTAGCATTTTCTTACACGCATGGACTATAAATTGCAGACTAACATAGTAAAGTCTGAAACCAAAAATTATTAAGCTTGAATAAATCAGCCCAATATAAAATTGCAGATTGTTCAGCAGAAATTATCCAGTGCGTCTCATTTTTTTCTGTTTCTGGGTAAAAGAGGTAAAATTCTACCAGAATTCTTGTGTTAGCAACACACCAAGCTGTTTCTTCAATGTAGGGAGTTATATAACTAACAGTGGAAGTAGGGTGAGGTATATTTTGCTGATAACTTTACTTTTCTTCGTAAGTAAAGACTAATCGTAAATATTCCCATGGATACTCATAATTTTGTTATGACGGGTATTAGGAAATAAAGGATGAGTCATGTGTCCCAGAATGCATCACTTCCAAGTATATTATCAAAGTTGGGTTGCCACGTGATCAGATCATTTGAATGAAAGTTGTGCAGCTGCAAAGGAATGATATTCCCAGTATTACAATTAACTCGGTAAGATAAGAGTACCTTTTTCTCAGGGCGAGTTTTAAATATTTTACCACTGTGACAATTTTCAAGAAAGACTAATGGGTGAAATTAGAACAAAGATTGATACAAGTATAATGAAGAAATATGACTTACTATATCAATGTAACTCATAGATTTTTTTGTAGAAATATTTTGCGGTAATGTATTTAAACTATTTTCTCAGTTCTAAGCACAGGACGGAAAAGCAGCATATCATCATTTTGGTAACACTTGAAACGAAAAACTCAATCTTGCATACAGTATTTTAATCAGTTTTGCATCGCCAAATTTTCAAACTACCTTTTGCTGATCTGGAATGTCATTCCTGATTGCTCCAAAAATACATCTTGAAATGGACAGTTATGCCTCAGCTCTCAGTTGCACTCATTTAATTTCGGGAAAGAAGTAGCAAAAGAGTTAGGAGTCAGTTTACCCGATGACTTTGGATTGGCATTAGTTCAGAAGGATTAAGTTCTGAATTTTTCAAAAAAAGAGAGAAAATCAATAAAGAGTTCAATAATGTGGGATGATAGGAACCCTTCATTAAGGAAGGTGTGGTTTAAAAACTTTTACAGACAGGAATTCCGGGAAGCCATTTCAAGTTCCTTTTATTGGATTAATCATAACAATTACTAACAATTTCTTCAAATGTGATTGGTACATAAACTGCTGTATTTTGCAATAATTCAATCTGCAAAGTAATTGGACAGTTGGCTTTAAGCAGACACCTCTAATCGGGCAGTTACATGAGCCAATCATTTGAAGTGTTGTAAACTAAATCCACCAGTCAAACATTGATTATAGACGCAAAAGTAACCAATTCAAGTGAGTGACTGTGAAATTAAGGTACCTTTGGTGACTATTTTTGAAATGAAACTTTTACTCTTGGGAAATTTTAATGGTTACGATTAATTGGTAACAAAGCATACGTAATCATTCTTGTGATCATCAAATCAGTCAGAATCCCGCTTTGCAGATGTTTGTATTTTAACTGACCAACTTTCTCTTTGACCTGTTAAGAATCTCTTGCCTTATTTTCCCCTCAGACTAACGCAATTTAATTTTATATGTTATAATCTTTAATATATTTATCTCTTCTATTATTTATTATTGATGTAATTGTGTGTGTATGTGTGTATGCGTGTGTGTGTGTGAGAGAGAGAGCTTATTAATTATACAGCACGTGTCAGTTTAGGTAGCCCGTCTAGAATAGCTCTGCTAACTGAGGGCTACAAAAACCTTTTATCAGTATCATTAGAAATAAAGTCAATGTTGTTGTTGTTTTGTTAATCGCCAGTGTCATTACAAACCATTGTAAGTGGACTACGCTCAGTACTAGTACCAAGTAATAATGAAAAAATCTACTGAACTTATTTTCATTCCAGAACACACTAGCAACCAAATTAAAAATAACTGTTTAGTATTGCAAATCCAGCAAGTGTAAACATCCTTTAATACCAAGAGCACATTCTTAAATTGTGACATCTATTTTATGTTATCTGTTATCTATATCTCTTTTGGAGAAGCTAAAGCACGTTGACAGTCATTTTAATAACACATCTGTAGCAAAGTGCAGAACCATGATACTGCACTGTAAATCAGAAAGATCTGTTTTAGCCCTAAAAATAGGGCCGATTCGGTGAGTAAAATACAGTCCTATTTTTGGGTCTAATTTGGCTCCCTTAAATCAGGGCCAATACAGTCCAATTAGCTAGGGCTGATTTGGTCCTTGGGCTGAAATGGGCCCTAACGTGGGCTGGAATAGCTTTTTGATGTAGCTTTTTTGGCCCAGATTATGCTCAAATGGCTCCAGGAAGGTTTGAATCAGACTTTCGCCAGCAGGGCTGAATTGACACTTTGGGGCTGAAACAGATCTGTTCAATTTTCAGTGTATACTGTAAATAGTCAGTTGAGTATCTTAAACCTCGGGGACAACAACATAACAAATGAAGGTGTAAAGCAGTTAAGTAATGTTATTGTAAATAGTCAGTTGAGCAGCTTAGTCCCCTGGGGAAACAACATAACAAATAAAGGTGTAAAGCAGTTAAGCAATGTTAATTTTCTCTAAGTGTCAAACAAACACAATTCAAACCAATATTTTATTTCATCTGAGAAAAAAGACAATAGTGAACCATGCATGTGACACTTGTTATCATGTCAGGTTTGTAGTACCGCAAAGACCCACAGATAATAAGAACAAAAACTCTTTAGGCTAATGTTTTGAAAGAACCTGATGAAATAGAAAATAATGTTGAAGCAGATTCTACAGAGTTCTTAAAGTCAATTTATTGTAATAGCAAACTTAAGAGTTTCTATTAGCTTAAATTGAAGTTATTTCAACACAGATAACAACATGTATAAATACTACTAGATATTCTCCCAAACAACCCAATTTTACCTCCAACAAAACAAGAACCTAATTTGAGAAGGCAAAACAGCCTAACTTCCAAGAAATACAAATTTTATAAGGGCCTTTTGAGGCTACTTAGTTTTTACTGTGTACTGTACTAAATGCAAGGGTCAGGTTAGGGTTAGGGAAAGGGATAGGTTAGGGTTAGGGATAGCTTAGGGTTAGGGATAGCTTAGGGTAGGGATAGCTTAGGGTAGGGATAGCTTAGGGTTAGGGATAGCTTAGGGTTAGGGATAGCTTAGGGTTAGGGATAGCTTAGGGTTAGGGATAGCTAAGGGTTAGGGATAGCTTAGGGTTAGGGATAGCTTAGGGTTAGGGATAGCTTAGGGTTAGGGATAGCTTTGGGTTAGGGATAGCTTTGGGTTAGGGATAGCTTGGGGTTAAGGATAGCTTGGGGTTAAGGATAGCTTGGGGTTAGGGATAGCTTGGGGTTAGGGATAGCTTAGGGTTAGGAATAGCTTGGGGTTAAGGATAGCTTGGGGTTAGGGATAGCTTAGGGTTAGGGATAGCTTAGGGTTAGGGATAGCTAAGGGTTAGGGATAGCTTAGGGTTAGGTATTGATTAGGGTTAGGTATAGCTTAGGGTTAGGGATAGCTTAGGGTTAGGGATAGCTAAGGGTTAGGGATAGCTTAGGGTTAGGGAGAGCTTAGGGTTAGGGATAGCTCAGGGTTAGGTATTGCTTAGGGTTAGGTATAGCTTAGGGTTAGGTATAGCTTGGGTTAGGGATAGGTTAGGGTTAGGATTAGGGATAGATTCAGGGTTAGGCGTGAAGTGTGTCAAGTGATTTCAATTGTCATAAGGCATGACTTGATCCACTGAGTTAAACTGATATAGCCTTTGCAGGAAAAGAATGTTTTGTTAATTTGGTTAAGGTGGATATCTAAAGTTCAGCTTCAGCTGTGTATGTTGGTAAACTGAAGGCCATATTATGGGTTGTTGAGGAGGTAAGGCTTTGGGTTAGATCAGGGCAAAGTTTGCAAAGAATAAGTACGGTTTGCTGAGGGTTAACGTTTGAGGGACTTGTGATTAAGAAAACGCTCTTTTTTATATAAGAATATATTTTATAAGAATATCGAGGATGAAATTTGGGAAATTTTAAGAATATTTTAAGAATAAAGCCGAGGCTGAGATCTTGAAAAGGATCGATATAATTTTGTGTACAAAATTAATCCTTTCTCTAAACAGCGAAACTAGTCAAAAAAAAAAAAAACGAAAAAAACGTGCACTAACTACAGCAAAGTGTTCAACGGAATTGTGTGAAATGCTTTTGAAACGCTTTTTTAAAGCCAAAATGGTCAAGTATCTTTTGACGTGACATCTAGCTACGTCTACCTCGCTGAGTGCAATGAAAAGCGATGGAGCACGTGCACAATGTAACGCGATACAGATCTAGATACCAAACACTTGCAATCGATAACTCAATAAAATCTAAAACGGAAATGTCATAAGCTATAATTTAAGAATAACACAAGAATATTTTCAGCCTGAAATGGGCAGAGAAATAAGAATATTCAGCCTGGAAAAACAAGATTCTTATATTAAAAAAAATAGTGTACCAAACAGAGTTGCGTTACATATCAAATACATCGCCATACTGAACGAGGGATTCTATTTCAAAAGACGGGTCAGGAGGTGTCAGAATTTTAATACAAGTGTTTTTGAAGACTAGTCACCGACCCAAGAAAATAGTTTTAAAGTAATGTTATCTTACATGACGTTTCGCTTCGCTTTGTTCGTGATTCCACATCAGAGCCGCTTTGTTCGTGATTCCACAGCAGAGAACAGAGAATATTTACACTCTTAAAAGAGTGTAAATATTCCAGCTCCGAGGGGGAGAGTGAAACCACTAAGCCACAACATATCTGAAAAAAAAAACACAAAACAAAAACCTTGTTTAAAGAAAGTTCCACCACACGTGTTAAAAAATTTAAGTTATCTCTCGTAAATCTTTTCCCCTCGCACTCGGTTTTAGACAACACTTGATTTCATGCCGCAGTGGTTTCATAATCGGTACCGATGCATAAAGCAGAAAATAACTGTACTGACCATTCCGGCCGGGGAATAAACAAAATCAACAATGACAATTCAGTCTGTGCAGTAGTACGACGGCGGCTTTTTTTTGACACAAAATAAAATTCCAGAGTCGCTCGACACATGACCAAAAATATAACATCAGATAATGTCAATAAACCTTCGCTATAAACGGCCTATGAAACCACAAACTTTGATTTCAACTTTGTGGGCACAAAGCCTGCCACTCACCTTTGTTCAAAGATCAGCATGTCCGTCGCTTGTCCGTCGTACAAAACTGAAACAACAACAACAGAACAGTCTCACTGTAATAGTGAAGTAAACATTATTTCAACTTTCTCGAAATGCATTCTGGGAAATCCGTGTTCATTTTGTGCGGGAAACATTAATCCTGGCAATAACAACACAATTTATTAATCC
>JAHPZR010006719.1:10000-20000 GCA_019787425.1 Platygyra sinensis | reverse complement strand
AGGCTTCTTCATTTGCTTTATGATATAGATTTTACGCGCGCAAAACAATAAAACACGCTTTTTCTATGTTTTATACTCTGACAAAACATAGGTTTTTGACCAATCAGAGCGCGCGCAGGGTCCTATCTATGTTATAAAACTTGATAACTGCACGCTGCACGCTCACCATTTCTTAACTAGAAAGAAATGTATTTCAGTCTCAGAATTTACATCTGTGAAACACAGAATGTGTAAAATCTGTAGCACTTGAAGGTGAACTGATATTTCGTCGCTCTCTCGCTTGAGATGAAGTACTTCAGCCGGTTGTTGTTGTTCTGAGCTAAAGGTCACCGGGGTTTCATCTCGCGTTGGTTTTCACGGCCTCCCTTTCCGAAGTAGAGAATGGTGTTAAACCATGCCGAATTTGCAAAACTTCCTGGAGCATTCAGACCAAGCTGCGACTGTATAGTTTTCCTTCCACTGAATTTTCTGGCTTCTGCGTAAAAAAGGTTTCAACATGGTTGACAATTCTGCCGACTCCATGATTTCAAGTGCGACTGGAATTTTTCTCTCCTTCCTCCACGCTAAAGTCGGACGTGAACAGTTGGTTTATTTTATAGTTAGTTATCACATTGTATTAAATCTTTATTTTGTAAAATGAATCGGTTTAAATTTAGGTAGGACTAAATATTAAAAGTCTACTCGTGACTTTCTCCACCTTCAAAGACCTTGACAGCGTATTTTGGTGACTTTTTTGTACTTTCCGGAACAGCACTTGCCATCAGCTTTTTAATGTCATCATCGCTAGACTCAGTAACACCAGTTTGGTTTCCTTCCATATTAAATAAGAGAAAAGAAAAGTTGAAATTCTTGTGCTGACTATGTTTCTCTTCGACGGAAACAATCGGAGGACAAATATCGACTCGGGCGGGGGTTATTGCATGATAACTCTCCAGAAATTTATACCACCTGACCTAAAATAGCCAATAAAATCACTCAAAAATTAATGGGTGGGTTATAATCTCGGATATCCCCCAGTTTTAGCTGGGGGATATTTGGTCACGTGAAGGTGTTTTGACCAATTGCGCGCGAGCGAAAAGATTTGATGGATTATAATTAACAATTATCCTGCGAAATCGCGCGGAATATCGTCTGATACTTAGCCGACGAGGCCGTAGGCCGAGTCGGCTAAAATCAGACGATATTCCGCGAGATTGAGCAGGATAATTGTTTTATTATTCAACAAATTGATAACAAAATTGATTTCCAAGCTCGCAACCTTTTCTGTCGACATTTTTTCACTTCACTTTCTCTTCCCACCTACGAAGCTACGTATATCGCCGGATATCTGTTACCTACGGATGACAGATATCGAGAGCGTCATGACCATATTTGGATAGTGTTAAAATTTGTTGAATAATAATGTGTGATATACATGTACCTTGTGATTCCTTGTGATGCCGTGTGATACCTTGTGGTACCTTGTGATACCTAAGTAGTGTGATACAGTGTCATGATACCTTGTGATACCGTGTGATACCTTATTATACCTTGTGGTATAGGCTTTGATGCCTTGTGATACCTTGTGATTCCCTGTGATACCGTGTGATACCTTGTGATACCTTGTGATACCTTGTGATGCCTTGTGATACCGTGTGATACCTTGTGATACCTTGTGATGCCTTGTGATACCGTGTGATACCTTGTGATACACTGTCATGATACCTTGTGGTACCTTTGATACCTTGTGATGCTTTGTGATTCCTTGTGATACCGTGTGATACCTTGTGATGCCATGTGATACCTTGTGATACAGTGTCGTGATACCTTGTGGTACCTTTGATACCTTGTGATGCTTTGTGATTCCTTGTGATACCGTGTGATACAGTGTAGTGATGCCATGTGATACCTTGTGATACAGTGTCGTGATACCATGTGGTACCTTTGATACCTTGTGATGCCTTGTGATACCGTGTGATACCTTGTGATGCCATGTGATGCCTTGGGATGCCTTGTGATGCCATGTGATGCCTTGTGATACCTTGTGATACATGTACCTTGTGATGCCTTGTGATACCTTGTGATACCGTGTGATGCTTTGTGGTACTGTGTGATACCTTACAATACCTTGTGATGCCTTGTGATGCCTTGTGATGCTTGTGATGCCTTGTGATGCCTTGTGATACCTTGTGATACCTTGTGATACATGTACCTTGTGATGCCTTGTGATACTGTGTGATGCCTTGCGATACCTTTAACCCAGTTTGATAAGCTCAAAGTCGCTATATGTTTTGGTGTGACTGGGTCGCAAAGAGGTCCCTTACTGGTAGAGTGGGTGAAAGGTAACACCGCCAGAACTGAAGCACTTTTCAGGTTTTTCCCTGACCTACCATCAACTTTCTCTTTACTTCTTCCCTGAGTAGAGAGCAGGCCATACACGGTCATGTTCGCCAGGCCCTATTTCAGTAATATCAGTTCGATTTGCCATTATGATTAAAAGAAATGACCGTGATTACTTGTTATTTTTAGGCGGAAGGATGTTCAGACACAGAGATGGGTAAGTGATTGTTATGAAGTGAAGTATGAAAACTAAAAACTATCTGCAGCAGATATTGCATTTATCATGTCAAGTTCACAAGCTGTTGTGAATTGATTGAATGCTCTCGACCAATCAGATTTTTCATAGTGAGTCTGATGTATAATAATAGATAATAACCCATGTTATTCTTGACGTCATCATTAAAGAGATTTTCCCTGTGTTTTAAAATGGCGGAAAGTTTTGAGCATTTAGATAATATTTTACCTGGTTGGGCAAAAGTAAAGGTACAAAAAAGTCTTGCCGAGGAAGTGAACAGGTTCGAGAAGCAGGAAGAAGAAAGAATACTCGAGCAGTCTCAGTCGGCAGTCGAGCAAGACTAAACCAAGCACAAAATTGGTGTTGGTACGCCGAGAACCATTGCTTTATCTCGAATTTAACAGATCCTATAGACAAAATGTTTCTGAGATTAATTTAAAATGTGTATCCGACATTATATCATAGAAGACAAAAATTTCCATCATCGCAAATGCTCCTCTTATTCAAAACTCGAATCAAATGGCCTCTAGGTTGACCGCAACCACAAGTTTTCAAAGGGTATTTTCTCAACTCCTGCAATATGTAATGTAACGTCCAAGGTTTTTCGGCTCACAGGGCTGCTCTCATGACAAAAATTGACTTTTCTAGCATTTTCTTCAAAATTAGTTTATTTCGCAGCTCAATAGGCCTTTTGCAACAGTTGGTCACGTGACGTGCTTTTCAAGAACACACTTATTAATCATTGGTAATGCATAATGTTATCAGAAATGGAAAGAACAGTTCCAAATAAGCTTACATGCACATTTTCAGGTTTATATCTTTTAAGGGGGAACTTTTATGGACGTTAAAAATTAGAAGGATTTGTATGAGAAGAAGTCGCTTTGCCCTCCAGTCACGCTCCAGTGGTTTTCCATACAAATCCTTGTAATTTTGCAAGTTTTCAAGCTGCCATAAAATCTTTGCCTTTCGGTGTAAGGGCTTAGAAATTTCCATTTTTCCTAATATTCTACCCCTCTTTCTATCTCCAATGGTTATATGCCAGCAGCTTCTTTTGGTAGTGATTAATAACAGAAAAGGTTTCTGGAGGGCAAAGCTTCCTCGCTTCCATACAAAACCTTCTAATTTTTGCAATATTCAAATCGTCATTAAATCTCAACCTTATACGGCATTCGTTCTGAAAATTGGTGTCCTGGTTATTTAAAACATGCTCTTTCCAGCTCTGAAATTCATTTTGCTGTAGCTAAAAGTTTAAAAATTATCGGTCACGTGACCAACTGTTGCAAAAGGCCTATTCTGCTTTCGCTGTAAGTTTTCACTCCACGGGGAGCGATGCTCGAGCTGCTTGAGCCAGGTTTGACAGTGGCGTGATTTTTCTGGACCAATCACAATTCGTTGCTACGCATAGCAACCAATGAAATTACTTCATTTTGCAAAGATAATAGATACGTCAAATGGCTTTTTTTCGTGTTGGCAAAGACGGGGCAAAGGCCGGATTTCGCGTATGTTGAAATATTTTGAAATTAAAAGCTTTTTTTCTAGTTGTTTGTTTTGCTATTATATAAAACAAATAGATTCCATGTTACCGTTTGGAAAAACGAAAAAACTTCGCCATTTCGTAGACTACTTACAGCCACTGCACACAACTAGAATTAAACAGTAGAGTGTTTCTGTCGAGGAACTATTGGCTGATATTTGCCCTGCGGAAATTTGATGTTCTTAAAATAAATATTTGCCCGAGAAGCTTTGCTTTGCTAGGTTGAAGAACATCAAATTTCCAAGGGGCAACTATCAGACAGATAGTTCCTCGACAGAAATACTCTGTTGTCTTTGTTGTTCACCACTAAGTTTTCTTCCGCGCACCAGTTCAAAAATCATATTGAATTATTTTCAACTTTTTTAGATGAAAGCCATTGGAGTCAAATGCAGAATTTGAAAAAGAAAACAGACAAAAATCCACTTAATACAATTTCAATTGTTTATTTTCAATAAGCCGACATGTTTACAGGAAAATTTCACCGGCGGACGACTACTATACCCATCCGGGTATTTTCCGCGTCCGGGCACTATGGGCTGACCGGGAATGAACACTATTGCGTCACATGATCAGTTTAAACCAGTAAGAATCAGAGAAAATTTAGTGGTGAACTATAATGGCTGATAGTGTGCAATGGCTCAGCCAATCAGATTACAGCGTTTGCACTAGTAACTAGTAGAATTCTACTAATAATTATTAGCACATAATCTATTAGCTCTCTATCACGAATGCTGCATGCACTCTTTTTGGCTAAGCTTCTCACTATCATCTGTTATATTTGTATATGGTTAGGAGCTACATGTAAGCAGTGTGTGGCTGTTAACAAAATGGCGGCCGGGTCTTTGCGTTTCGAAATGTTTATGAATAGGATATTTAACTAGGTTAGCTTAGAATGATTAGTAGCCATTTCTACTAAAACAATTTCATTGTTCCCTTTCGATTTCTATGCGTGATAATTGACGAGTGCTGCGCCTCGTGTTAAATAATGAGCTCACGTGAGAGCTATGGCCGCGTTCTGGCGGGAACGTACACTTTATATGCATAGAAGGTTTCACGGTCGCGGACGTCATCTTGGAAGTGGGGCAAACGCCGCAGAATTTACAGTGAATGTATGGAAAAAATAGTGATTTTGATGCTCGATAACTCGAGGAAGTTTGGCATTCTACAGTTTCTATGAATTACAAACTAAAAATGCTAGCTAAAAGAGGTAACCGATCAAATTTGAGAATTGTACTCTTACAAAGAAAGCCGCACATTCAAATTCTTATTTCTCATATATTTGTCTGTAAAATGGAGCCGCCGTTCGCGGGAAAATTTTGAAGCATTTGTATGAAAAACTAAAAAGACGATTTCTGGCTTCTCAGCAAACCGATGCTCTTCAGATTTAATCAGTTAACTCTTTTAGCTAGTATCTTTAGTTTGCAATTCACAGAAATTTCAGAATATCGACTTTCCTCGAGTTATCGAGCATCAAAATCACGATTTTTCCCATACATTCACAGTAAATTTTGCCGCGTTTGCCCCACTACCAAGATGGCGTCCCCGACCGTGAAACCTTCTATACAGTAAGCTATCATTCTGTCAAACCACGCTACTGGTTTCTTTATGTTTTTGTGAAGTTCTTGAAGCTGAATATCAAAAAGCAGTCGCTGCACTGGAGGAAGCCGGTCTTCCATCTCTAGTCTCATTTGTCAAGGAACAAGGTTTAAAGGTAAGTTTCCTGTTGCTGTAAAAAAGACGATTCCAGAGTCTCGCGTTTAGTTTAATCTAAACAATCAACGTGAAAGGGAGTCGTAATTTAAGTTTTTTTCTTCAGGGAAGGACTGCGATAAAAGAAAATTGAGAAAGAAGTTGGCCATCAACCAGGCGTCGGGTATCATCTGTTTAAGCGAGGCCAGTCTACTCAGTGATATCTGAGTATCCAATATATATCCTGTTCAGATTTTGGCCTACAGTTACCTAAATAATCGGTTACAAAGTCACCCCTGATGATGTATCTTGAGTTGATTACTTTTTTAAAAGTTGGTTTTTGTAATCCGGCTTAATCGTCCCCAGTCCTTTTTGGTGTATTCTTACTTCTACCTTGACATCGTAATGCAGTTACACGATTTGCATCTACTTTCACCTCTGATGTTTCCACTTACTTCTTTTCAAGTTTTCTGTGGTTTATTGGCTATTTTGTTTATGTCAAAACTGAAAAATTCGTACAAAACAAAGCCGTAACTTCAAAATATTATTCTACATACTGATGCATTTTCATTATTTTAGGACGAAGTACTTTTAAGCTTTGAGTCGGAAAAAGATTTAAAAGAACTTCTTGTTAAGGTAAGATATATTGACAGTTAAAAAAAAAAATGAGACAGTTAAACTTACTCTGTTGTAACGAAAGTTTTTGGGGGTACTGTGACCTATACAGACAATCGCCTCGGGCACTGTCAAATGTACAGATAACGGTCGGACGGACTTGGCTTGGGGATAGCTTGTTAGAGTACAGGCTCACTGCACGGCACTGGGTACTCATTGTCAGATCGAAGTTGAACAGTTACATGTATGAGCAAGGACTCTCAAAGAACTGGAACTCTCCTCTTTATTATTGATTAAACCTGGTAGTAGGTACTTAACTCAAAGGTAACTCCATCAGATACAGAAACAGCATATGCCTATTAATTTATATATGCTTACGGTGCGATAGTTGATGGCAGGTGAAACTTAAGATGTATACAGCCAAACAAACAGCTAAATCAAGATTTAACAATATCCATTCCCGGATGGAGATTGCTAAGCACTTGATCTTCGTTCGAGATAAATTCTAGGGTGTACGTAGTCACTTACAGGGCCGTAGCCAGAAAAAAAATTTTGACTGAGGCAATGTCTATGAATAACTTATGACTGAGGCAATCAGTCCATGGTTGAGTTGTCTTCCTAGGTATTAGGCACTATAAACAACAAAAGCCAAAGAAATGACCGAGGCAAGTGCCTTGGTTGGCCTGTTACTAGCTACGGCGCTGACTTATTACGCTTTTCCTGTGGTAAGCTTATAGTTGTAAGCAAAGAGCGGAAGTTACTTACGATAAGGCCGCAAGACAGTGATCGGAGATTGCAATCTACGAAAGAGCGAATACATCGTTAAGAACAAATAAAGAAAATAATAAGCAAACGTCTTAAGTGGGAATATGCTTGACAGAAACATTTTGGTGGTTTTCCTTAAAGCTTTAAATCCAATTCAAGTTACATGAGACCATATGTGCTAGATTTCCATCGTAAACTGATTCCGGAGAAATCCCGTTATGGCCAAGAGAAGAGCTGTCGCTAGGTAAATCATTTCAGATCACAGAGATGGATCATCAACTTTCAAATGCCTCACACTCGGGATCAAGACCTGAGCATAACCCATTGAATCACTTCTTTTATTTGTTTTTATAAAACTTTATTTCGGTTTCCATCAACAAAAATATGCCTTAACTTTCCAACTTAAGGAGCTCTCGAAAGGACCGAAAGATTTTTAGGCTTCGAGTTTAATATCTTTTTAATGCAAAAAACAGCTTGACAATAAATAAGCGTAGAGTTTTGGGTGGGATAGTGGTGGATTAGGGCTACAATTGAAGATACTTGGCATCTCCAGGATATATAATCTCTTATCTTGTCTGTCCCAGCTTTCTGTTCCTCTTAAAGTGAAGTGACTAAAAGCGAGGATTGTTAGCTGGTTTCCACATAGGCTAAAATTGGCTATGCAATGGGTCTCATCTCAAATTCTCTTATCATTCATGAGCTTTATTATCTGAGGGGAACTTGTTACGATATAATGGGCTATGTTATTGGTTAGTACTTTGGACCAGTTTTTCCGACGGGCTGGTAAGGAAACACCTCATTCCCAGGCTCTATCTCCTCTGCCTCCCCGAGGTTGGTAAGAAAACTGAATAAACTCTTATTCTCGGAGAACATCGCCCACACTCCATTGTTTGCTTCGTTCGGTCCGTAGCAGAAAGACTTCAGGCGATATTCCCCTAGTAGGGCTCCCGTACTTGGTTAACAAGAAAGAACACGTATATTAACCACCATTAATTTTACTGATTTTTGATCTTGCAGAAAGTACAACCTTTTACACGCTTGTGGTTCCAGAAATATTCAGTTTTCGGTAAGAAAATCTGGGGAATAATCGATGACTATCTATGCAATAACAACTTTTACGATAGGCATTATAGTATTTGTTGTATCCTGCAGTTACCCGTAATGAACACTGTAAAACCTCTTCCTCACCTTAATGCTAACATTTTTCATGGTCAATAGGCCACTTTCAATATATTAAAATTCAGCTTGATAGTGAGGCTTACAGGACACAAACAACTGAAAGAAATGAATAAACATGGTCATTCAATTTCCCTGTTTGTGTCCTCAAATCCTCGCTGCCATGCTGAATTTAATACATCGAAAGTGGTCTATTGCCTAGTTCCTGTACGCCTTTTTCCCAGGCCTATACAGTCAATTGATTCTGGTGATGTATTCCAGACGAAAGAGTCATAGTGCTTGTCGTGATGAATTAACGCTTACTCATATTATTCCAATTATTCTTATTCCGGATTGATCCCAAACGAACGCGCCCTTAATCTCGCAAAGTAATTACCTCCCGGGGAATTACCTACCAGAAAAGACAGTACTGACAGAGAATTATTGTTTATTTCTATAGTAAATGAATTTTGATATAGTTTCGTTTTCTTCGATCAAGTGCCTCGATCACATGCAATAGAAACAAAAAGGCAAAAGCTTAAATTCAACATAATCAGTATCTGCCTGTGGTTTGAAAGCGAACATGCTTCTGAGGGCCTCTTCATATGACCCCGGTAACTCAGTGGGTTGGTTCAGTTACCGAGACGAATTTTGTGATCTGTTCCCAGGCGAGGTCAATCGATAAAAATCGATATCGGAAATCAATCGATTTATTCGATATCAATCAAATATCAATTTGCCGATTGCCATTGATTGATGTGGGCCATCAATAACTCGCAAAAAATTCTCTTTATAGATTGTTATCGATTGCCAAGCCGATAACAATCGATAATTTCTGGCTTCAGGAATATTTGCGTGAAGTTGAAATATGGCTGCCTTTATGTTTCAACGAAGCAGTACAGTGCAGAAGGCTTGAAAAGCTCATGAGAGCTGTCCTACCGAAACGACATGATAATGACTCGAACATGGCAAGGCTGCTGCATAGGGAGATTTTTAAGGAGTCCTTCGGGCTCCTAACTTTAAAAAGTAGGAGCCCAAGCCACTTTTTTAGAAGCCCAGGGTAGAATTTGCCATGGTCAATTCGAGGGGAAGGGGAAGGGGTGGGGGGGAGGTGTGGGAAGGTTGGGAAGACTGGCGAGGGGGGAGGGTTGAATTATTTCGGAAATTTAGGGGAGGGGTCCCGGGCAGAGACTTTCCACGAGACGTTAATATGGTCTACTATCCGTCAAATTTTTGAAATAAAGCGTTTAGCAAAGTGATCAGGCCATGACTGAGAAAGAGTACTATTTATGGTCAAACAAATTCAATCTGAATTGGTGTATTCATGCAAGTGCTGCAGCTTTTTTAACTAAAATTTATCTAGCCGCTTTTGTGGATTCTTCGGTTCCTTTGACGCACCATGATCCGAGAGATCTTGGATTAATTTGTCTAGTAAAGAAGCACAAAATCCGTTTCCGGATTCTCTCGCATCTAAGAATCCAATCTTGGATTTTCTTAAAAAAAAACAACTCACCCTTAGACTGACGTCAGGGCAATACAGTTTTTCCCGCCTGCTGAATCCTGATTGGTCAATATATTAAAATTTCACCTTGGCTCCGAGGTTTGGGAGAATAAAACAAAAGAAATCACATCGAGGTTAAGTGATGAATAATTAACTTCTTGTATTTGTAAAATGTCTTCAGATCTCC
>JAHPZR010006719.1:0-5000 GCA_019787425.1 Platygyra sinensis | reverse complement strand
TGACGTAAAACAAAGAAAAACAAAGAGTCAACATAAAAGACCCAAACTCTAACAAAAGCTACAAAACAAGAAAACTTCACAGGTTTTTACACACGAGGTAAACCCAGAGCAAGGCAGGAAAATCTAACTCCTAAGCTTTTGCAACCTCAATACAAAGTAATTAATGCTTTGAGGGAGGTAGGATTCTACAGCAAAATAGCATGCACTTAACTTTAATATAACATTTACCTTGATCACAGAGCCGCAGAACAAGGGATAAAATTATACAGCTTACTTTGAAAATTAAAGGCACTTTACCTACTACTGATCAATCAATGTTCTAACTGACATTTTCTAAGGCCTTAGCTCACACTAAATTTGCATAGTTTCGTGCTAAAGGCTGCCTGGTGTTATACTTACATTTGTTTCTTGGAGCCAAAGATTCACATTTTGTTCTCCATTTAAACATGATTCCAGTGGCCTTCCTCAGATTCTTCTTCACACGTACTTCAAGTCTTTTTCCACGCAACCGTTGAAAGACGAATGCCTTTCTCGGAGCGTTGCCATCGTGGGTAATAGCACTGGTTACCAGGGTGTTGGCGGGCTCGTCCAGTTGTGTATTCGGAGCTCGCCGCCGCGTCAGTGCATTTATCGCAAAAACGCTATAGTAGACAATGATAACCGAACCTCTATATAACAAAGGCGATATAAAAGCGATAATCTCTCCAGCTTCACCTAGCCAAAAATGCTCAGTAAAATGTATGGAACAGAGCGCCTCGATACAACGAAATCCTGACGTTATGACGGCGCAAGGCAGGAAACCCAATATACAATTTGCCCGCCGATAAAACGAATGAAATCGGAGGCCGACAAAAAATGAGACAAACGCAGAGTCCCTTCATTGAAGGAGATCTTTTATTTAGATGTTCGTGGTCGTTTTGATTGTAAATTTTAGTGGTAAAGTGAAGAGTTGCCGGTAAAAGAGAGTAGAGAAAGCCGGACGGACAGTTATCGGAGAAGAGCATTTACGCGTAATAAATTTGAATAGTTTTATATTGTTTACGTTTTCAGTTGTTACGTTCAATACGTCATTTCATAGCGTCATTTGCAATGTTAAATGTTCTGTTGACCTGTTTTAGTTTTTCGCGTGGCCTTAGGCTTTGCACAGATCGGCTACACTGTTACTGTAGCCTTCGATACATCGCGAACCTAGTTATGCTTATGAAACTGCATTGAGACGTCAGGGCGCACACGCGTACAATTAGTAACAATTATAAACTTACATCCGTCGACGGCCTGTAATGACAGCGAACATTGTGGTGTGTTATCTGCCCCAAATAGTATTGTTACATAGTTATAGACCACTATTGCAGTAGAGTTACGCGATATTATAACGACTTCATAAGCGCGACAACAATTTGCCCAGTCGCTTTGACGCATCTATTGGGTTATAATCCTACGGTTCGGACTGCTATATTATGAGACTGGAAAGAAATTATCATTTGAGAGATAATGAAAGTCGACATAAGTTAGTTCCTAAGCTAGTTCTTGCCGCATAAGAGGAGTTTGAGAAAATTAAAACTATTTTTTATTGTGAGATGAAGCGTATGCCGTCAGGCATTTAAATGCATTAAAGACTGCATACATCCGGGGGGAACATCGGTTATGCGCATCAGTTTCGCGAAAATGACGTAACTAACGCTGGTAAGATCATCCGGCGCGTGTGGCCGGATCCGAATCACTTCCCTTGTGCTTCGCGGGTCTCACTGTCAGTACCGTGCACCCCTGCCCCAGCCTTAATTCTACGAGGCGACGATATATCTTATACTACGCTGTGCAAGCGGCTTAAAAATAAATATCAAGATAGAAATGTCATCTTCTAATCTAATATGCCCGCATCGTTTTATAAAGCAAAGTTAGATAGCGTTCTTTTAGAGATGGAATGCAGAGCGCACGAAATGGCTTCCGCGCAAGATACATAGTACGTCGCTTGCTAACTAAGTGACCATCTCAACGTCGTACTAAAAATTAAAGACCCACTTTACTCGCTACTTATGTTTGAGTACGACACTTGTGTAGGCCTTAAATTAAGATGGCCCGTTCATAGATAATATAAATTGATTGTTCAGCATAACAATTGTACTAATTAACAAAATTAGGATCGTACAATTGAGCATGAGCTTCATACTCAGATTCATAGGAGACTTTTTTTGGAATGACGTTTATCTTACGGGAAGAAAGCTCATAAATCTCTGAGTGATACCGATTGCTAGTTTTTGACGGAACGTCTTTGAGCGCTAGCAGCGGCAAATTCAACAGAAATCCCCAAGGCTCCCCCCCGAAGGACAATCACTCAGCCGTAAGAACTATTACATTTTAAACATCTTCTGTGTTTCAGTTTTCACGCGAAACGATCCAGTCGTTACATCGACAAACTTAAATATAAAAGAGTAGGGATTATATTGAAGATCTTGCAACCCGCTACGTCTGTTCCATATAATGGCAAGTAATGGAATCTGATGTATTCGAATGATTGCATACTCGCCTCGGCTTGGCGAGTTGCCGTAAGTAATTACGGCATAACGCGGGGTCTCCGTGTGAGAAAAAAAATAACATATGTTTCACATATTGCATGTATTCCTAAGAAAATTGAGACTCGTAGAGTTGTAAACCTACTAGTCGCAACAGACGGAATCGATTTTCCGAAAAACAGGCGTACTCGCGTAAAGCCGTCGTATATTGATAATCGGATCGAGCAGAGTGCGAGTTCAATATTCGCAAGTGATCAATTTCCTTATTTAGCATTCATTGAACGACTCATTGGGCGTCAAGTTGCAAGTAATGCTAGCATCATTAGTATGCAATGCTTTAAGGGATTACCACATTCAGCTGCAGCTTTGACTGGTAATATGCGGTGCTCGAGAGATCATGGGAGTGGCGCTCAGCAATCAGAACAGAGAGCATCTTTCTCCGACGTCGAGATATTCTAGGCGTCTACATTCGTACTAACGGAATATTGCATGGCTTTTAAGAGTCAAAATTCTACGTTAGTCGTTTAGATAGGTCGGAAGCGAGAGGATCCTCAGAAACGCTTTTCATCACATAAGATAGGAAATGACGAATTCTTCATTGCCCTATTGTTACCTACTGTCCGTCATAGAGCATACCTAGCTAGGCTCGTCTCTAGCCATATGCCGAACGACCAACTTGTTTTCAAGCGTCATTTTCGAAGTGGTATCTTTTTCTGAAAACTGTCGGACGGTAAGTTGCGGCGCCAGGGGGCATACTCGTTGCTTAAACCATGCTTGGACGGAGTGTAAACGCTGACGCCGTCGTCTGCCTCAAGCCCGTTTTATCGCGGATGATGCGGCGATCCCCGTCCCGCCACCGATCCCCCGTGTCATTGGTGCCCTTAAGGTAGCTCATATCTCTAGCAAGGGACGGGAGACCCCTGCGACGCAAAGCAAATCGCTTCAGCGAAGTCAGCAGTTTAAGTAGCGCGGCGAGGACAGCGGGAGTACGGAGGGGCGCTACGCAAGGAAGCCATGGAGGTTCTGACTACCATCTGACCTATCTCCCAACTAAATCAGGAGATGTGAAACCAGACAGCTAATGGCTTAGATAAAGAGTTTAACATGCAATAAGGACTCTGATCAATTATATTCGGAGACGGCCATATTTATGCGTCACTATATACCCTTTTTCTCGAGTCTACTCGCGTTTAAGGCCTTTAATGCCGAGCGCACAGCTGGAGGAAGTTTATCTTCTACGAAGAAGGATCGAAGTAAATGAAACGTTATAGAGCAGCAGAACAGAGAAGTGGAGGTTTAAATCTTTCAGACCTGCCGACTACCTACGTGTGCTGGCGCCTCGCAAATTCCTTGTTAACATGAGAATACAGATGCGAGAAGTCAAAATCTTTCATTTGTGGGTGTATTTAGAATGCATAGACAGGGAAGAATTATAATCTATTTGGCAGTTGGTGCATGCAGGAATCGGAAAATTCTTCAGGGCTTGAGAGATTGAGCACTCATAGATGGATGAAGGAATTGACTACTCTGGCCTTCCAAACTAAGTCCTACCCTTGACCACATAATCCAGGCGAGTTACTTGAAGGCAGCATCGCATTAAAACGCAGGAGACGAACAGGAATGGCTATACAGACCTAGCTAGCTTACATACAAGTCAAGAAGCTAAGGGATATCGCAACTGCGATTGTAGCGTATATGCTGGGAAAGCATAGTAGCGTTGAGCGGTTAAGATGGATGTTTTGCGAAGACCAAGTGTATTAACGGCAAACAGTAGGGGGCCGAAAAACGAACGACCTTAATCAGCAGAGCGGCGCTACCAGGCGCCCCTCAAGAAGATTGAATAAACGTTGACTTACAATGTAAAGCCGGATGTATATGCGGTAATTATGTAGCGCCCGCAAGTTCGACGCATCTATGGAGTGAATATACCTCTACTAAAGTGTAAGAAGAGAGTAGACGCACGGTGCCAGAAAAAGTTATTAGAAACCTGCTTACCAAAAAGTACATAAAGAGTAAAATTAATGGAAAAAGCGCATCCAATCACAAGTTAGAGACAGGTCCAGCAATCTGGTTTATGAAGTATAGAAGTCTTATCAAGTTCTCTGGCTGTAGCGGCAATCGGTTATGTGTTAGGGTCAGAGCTATTTGGGATGCGTTTGGGACGACCTCAGGCTGGAGCTTCGAGGCGGAGGGTGGTGGGCGGTGGGGACATCGCGCTGGTAAACTCTATGAGCATTAGAACTGATAGTATGTCAGTATTTAATTACAGGGCTGTCCACAAGCATAAAATCCCGCCTAGGTCGTCGTAAAGCAATTGTGAATCGATTGAACGCCCCTTCATGAGGCGATAAATGTGTAACGTCATCTCTTCCAGTTTTATAAAATGTTACAGATCAAGATCTTGGTCCAAATGTCATATGCTGAGCCGAAATCAGGTCACCAAATATAGAGTCTTCGCCTAGAGTCATGCTTTTAAAGTCTACAAGGGAC
>JAHPZR010006716.1:15000-23221 GCA_019787425.1 Platygyra sinensis | reverse complement strand
TCTATTGTTTGTTAATTGGGTTGACGAGATCATCGGACAGATAGCTCGCTGCACGCAAGTAGCTTGCGCAAGATGGTCATTCTCCCAAAATGGTGCCGTTTTGCACCGTGGAATGGTAGGTTTCAATTGCGTAGTTGTGTACATCTGACAATTTGACAGGTAAAAACGAATTAAAAATAGTCGTTATATATTTAATGCCGGGGAAACTTGTTGGTGTCACTTTTTCCCCTTAAGGTTTTTTAAACCGAATTATGAAATGCCAATGGCAATGTTTCTGCGCAGCGAAATATAGAAACGGCTGCTCTCGACTACTTTCAGTTATGGTAAGCCGCAATAAAACTGATAAGTACGTGTAGTATGTGAAATAAGCAGGCCGCAAATTTCAGTTTTTAGACGTTACGCTAAACATCATTTCCTGGAAGAAATAAGATTTCAAAATTTAGATAAACGAACAGTAAGCATATTTTGAGAAAAATAAATCTGATTGTCTGAAAAATATAATATTCAAACAGTAATGATTTTAAGAAAACTGGAATACACTCCCTCTGTTCTGTTTATTGGTAACATTACATCCACCTAAATATTATTTTTAATAATAAATTTAGTAAATAATAATGTATGAGACAAATGCAAAGTGAGGAAAACAGAAGCAGAAACAGGGAAGAGAAAAAGAACATAAATATGAAATATTAACTTTCGAGAAGAGGCAAATGAGCAACTGAACAGTGAAAGCCCAAGCTGATAACATCTTTACGCTGTGTGATATCGAAATGGTAATTAATACAATTTCAATTCGATTCGAGCAAGATCCCTATAATTAGCTTTGGGACTCATTTACTGCTTTTGCTATAGCCTGAATACGCTCAAAATTATGAATTTAAGGGAAAACCTGAAGTAATGCATTTCCAGAAAGGACACAGCACGAAATAGCAACTTTACTGTTCCGTAAAGCCGCCGTAAAGGTACCTTAAATCCTGCATTTACGGAACCTTACGGATCTTTACGACGACGTAAAGCTGAACTTTAAGCATCTTTACGGGGCGCCGTAAAGACGCATAAGGGGATACATTTACGGAACTTTACTGCATCGTTAAGTTGCGTACAGTTTTACTTTACATGTCCGTAAAGCCCTTTTAAAGCGCTGTTAAATGGCTGTAAAGGAGTCCTTTCATACGCTTTACAGGTCGCGTAAAGCTACACTTTAGTGCCGTAAAGCACTCTTAAAGGGCTTTAATAGCATCTCTTCATATGGCTTTACGGAAAGGTCGCGTAAAGCCGCAGTTTACTAAGTCCGTAAAGTCCTTTTAAAGGGTTGTAATGACATTCTTTCACGCGGCTTTACGGACACGTCAGGTACACTGTAAAGTTTAATTTTAGTAAAGCCGTAATTTGGGGGTAAAGCCTTTTAAAACGCTTGAAAGGCATCCTTTCATACTCCTTTACGGGCATCAAAAACCACACAAATGCTAAGTAATTCAACAAAAAAGAAAATGGCCCGGTTTCTTCTCTCAGCGTCAGACAACTACTTTGAGGTGGCAAAGTACATGTACCTAAATGAACGTCTTCTACAAATTGAACCCAAAATAACTACAAAACTTGCTAGACAATTGAATTCAAATGATATTTATCATAAGCTAAAAATAACTTCATTAGGAAAAAGCACAATTCTTTGTACTTAACAACCTAAATTTAGTCTTGTCTGTATATACAATTCAAATAAAACAGCCGTTCATTTGAGTTAATACCATTGTTTACATCCTCTAACTAAAAGAGATTCTAATATTCAAAATTAAAGACTCAGAGCAGCGGACTAAAAAGAGTGCTTTCCTCCAAATTGCACCCTTCTCACTGGCAATAAGTTATTAAATACATTGTGCATTTCTATATTAATGAATGGTAAAAATAATCATGATATGAAATAATCTATATTTACAAACTCCAAACAGCAGTAATCAAATCAAGCACCTTATGATGAAATGCTTAAGGTATAAAAGACAACAACTGGCAAAGTCCAATGTTGCTGGCACAAGTCAAGAAACTTGACAATACTTAAACCAAATTCACACAACTGAAACTTCTAAAATACTGACTGTACTGGAGGCTGTAGAAATGGCTCCAATTTTACAAAATTAAATTTTCTCTTAGCTAAAAGCAGGTGTAAAGAGAACAAGCTCATGCCAGGTAAATAACCTTTCTAGCTACAATCTGACTGGTAATGTAAATGTTCAAAAGTGAAATCATTAATATTTGAATGTAACAATAGCTGTGGCTACACTACATCATTCCGTTTAAAAGGCATACTTGGTGTATCGTCACCAAGCTCAAATACCACCAGCAAAGGGGAGTGGTGCTCTTCGGGTCTTTTTAGAGTGTAAATTTGGTATCGCTTAGGATGTTACAGCACCTAACTCGGTTGGACTTCAATATCAAATTAATGAAAACATCGTTATTGACAGCCTGACACGAAATCTTTAAAACTGCTTCATGGAAGAAAACACTCTATAAGCAAGTTTTTAGTCCGTTGATTAAAGTGGCTGAACTTTCTGACGAGTATC
This sequence comes from Platygyra sinensis, assembly GCA_019787425.1. Taxonomy (NCBI): domain Eukaryota; kingdom Metazoa; phylum Cnidaria; class Anthozoa; order Scleractinia; family Merulinidae; genus Platygyra; species Platygyra sinensis. The sequence continues at coordinate 20,666 of JAHPZR010006716.1, read as the reverse complement.
ACCTCCCCTTTAACATGAGGTTTAAAGTAGCCGTATTATTTCAATAGTAGCTGACAAATACTTTGGCAAATCACATGACAGCTGTAGTGCACGAATCGCGGGGTGTGGCTTTTATACCTACCTGTAACAGCACCTTTTTTAATACGCTTCTAACTGATACAAGACGCGTTTTGTCGAGCTAAGGCGTTGTCATTTAGCGAGACTCCAATAAACCAAGATACTTATGGTGAGACCAAGCAAGTCTGGGATGCCATCGAGTCGATCGTGTTAAGATGGCGCCATCAAATATCAACCCTACACAGATTCTGTCAAAAATGAGGCGATTTCAGGTCAGTGACGTGATATCAAAGGAAATTATGATTGTAGGCAAGACTTCTGATTGGCTATTCGAAACTCAGAATATGGCACTTTGAGAGTTTTCTACATTTTTCAATTGTGTACATTTTTTAATTCCTATTTTCTTTTGAATGTTTATATCCGATTAGAACGTCATGCGTCAATTTACTTCGTTTGCTACATCCTAAACATATGTTCCCAACTCTTCTTACATTCTTCCACATTTTCTGTGAGCTCTGTGAAGTTTGCTTAAGGCTGGCCTTGTTGTCGAATTTGTAATGTAGTAAGCTCATTGTAACATTCTGGTACCAACACGTTTTAGATTTACTTTTGACCTGGTAAAACTGAATTCTTCTGTTTGTGTGGGATATCTCTGTTTCCCACACTATTGCATCCGGGCTCGTGTCCGTTAATACAAATGAGCTGGGTACCTATTTGTCACAAGTGCGGTGTCCCGTGTATTAAAATAATCACTTAATCATGCTAAACCCTGAGGAATATATAGCGTGTTATTTAGCCAATATAAATTACTTACAGCATACGCATCAAGATATACCCTGCGTGATATCGCTAAATTGGTATTCCAAAAAACCATTTTGTTTTTCAATGAGAACACGAATAGTGTTTCTTAAAGAGTTCTGTTTTGTAATGTTCTTTCATGAAAGTGTTTAATTTTATATGGTGGCGTACCTCAGTTCCCTTGTTCGATGACGGGACAGGGCCCTTTTCGTTTTTGATCGCTTCTGGTTCGACCACTGATAGAAATAGGAAAATTCTACTTAGTATATTCGAAGGTTATGTCAAGTGTTATGTTATGTCCCCTTAGTTTTTGTAGATGCCCCAAGCTAGAATTTATGCCTAAAAGCAGCTCCAGAGCAACGAGTATTAAATGGAGATATAGTATAAAAACCTTAATATGAACTAAACTCAAATTCAGAATCGATTAATTTAACTTAAACTAAATGAATAAAACATAAATATCTATTTACGGGTTAAAAATCAGTTATTTATTATAAAAAGTAGATTACATTAAAATATTAAATATAGACTAAGTAACTAATGCATAAAAAACTAAAACCTCCATCCGGAACGATTGTGTCCGCAGACAGTGCTTCCAGCATCAGAAGAGGAAACAGTATTGCGAGTCAAGAGCTCGAGGAACACTCTGTCTGAGAGTCAACAGAAAAAGAGCCGGTTTTTTAAAGGAGGTTTTCAAAGCGTTTAAGAAATCGCTGGGCTATTAAGATTCAGTTGTAATTGTACAATGTAGTTGCTACCATGCACATGTGTCTTTGTACACTCAGTTTAAGCTGTAAGCAAGGTCTAGTTGATACACAATATTATATCCGAGGATAAATGTAGGCTCTTTTGTTTGCTATACTGCTATATCTCGACAAAGCTTTCAAGCGTTCAAACAATTTTCTTAGGGTTGAGAACCTTGATGCTGGGTTTTAAAGCATTTAACTCTATCCAGTGAAACAATTTATTTGGGACAAGGCTTGAGCGAAAAAAAACATAAATAATTTTTCAGAAAAATAGGGATACGTCGTAGATCGGTATCCCTCAACTGACGTCATGTGACGTTTAAGATCATCGAAATATTTAATGGATTAACATAAGAATAATTATGGATTACAGGGTACTCTCTTGCTGGCAAGTAGTAAAATATTTATCCATATAAAATATATCAAGAAAAAGTATATTGTTTATTTTTATCGCGTGATTAGCAGTGTTTATGAGACGTCAAAACGGAATTCATTTTGCACACAATGTACTCGGTCCACACCGTTCACTCAAATAACACGAGCTGATGGTTCCTCGGGTGGCTCGGCTCCGAGCAAGAGTGTTATATAGGGAGCTTCACAGCATGTTTCGGCTATGGTGAGGGGCCGGCTCCCAGAGACATTGGGTGGGGGGAAGTTTTTCTATTTTTGGAGGGGGTGGGAGGGATGCAGCGAGCTTTTAGAACTCTTTTTCTGACATCGATTTGTGTTTTTTTCTTTCTTGTTTCGAAACCGACCCAAAATCCGATGCCTCATTCCAAACTTTACCTTAACTCAACGTACACTTTCTCCAAACCTGCCTTATAATCAGTAATATTCAAAAGCGAACGTTTTTATCTTTTGAATATGTCTCATCCTGGCTACGTTTCAACTTTTAATCATAATCAGTAATGTTTATATGCTTTCATTAAGGAGGCCTCCAAAACTGAACAATGTACGATGTTGTTGTATAAACGACTATAATGACTATAAAAATGATCAAGAAGATAGGACTAAAACTTACCTAGATGAAGGCCAGAATGCAAAAAGCATACCGTATTTCTGACAAAAGTGCCTAAATTCTATATTTTAAACCAAAACATCTCAAAAACCGTACCCTTCGGCGACATGTGCACAATTACCTAGATACATGTCGCCCATTTAACTCATCTCTGTGTTGCGTTTTCGCGGGAAAAATATTAAAACCTTAGCGCACGTCCAAAATATTTTTTTTTTCACTAGAAATTGTGCTAGGAACATATATAAACCTATATTTATTTGAATCGTCGATGAGGTGACCTTTTCTGGATATTTTTTTACCTTCAGGGTCAAGAAATCTCTAATTACAATATCACGCTAAACCTACACCTTGCAAAATAATCTCTTCGAAACCCTGACTTTGAAGCGTTTTTTCACTTACGCGTAAATAGCTACCACACATCGGCAGTAGTAAAATCTAATCTTTAACAATCCAGCTTCATCATGTTAAAGTTTCAGCGAAATCGGACAAAACCAGAATTAATTAGAATTTTTTCTTGTGACCTCGATTCATCGCTTTACGCAACAAAGGAAGCGACGGTCGCCCATAGCAACCGAATCACACGAACATAACATACGCGACTTTTCGGTCAAAAAAATCAAGAATTTTGTTCTGGCAGCTTAAAATTGAATGGGAACATAATTTTCGAACTTTTCTTGGGTGATTTAGACGAAAAACTGACCTCAGCAGGCTGCAAAAGAGAACGAAACAAACAACAGAGCGAGACATGCAAATAGCCGATAATTTATTCACAACGTGGCGTTCATCACGTACAACCATAAAAGCTTAATTCTGTCTAATTTCAGCCTAAGAAGCCAGCAACTGGTCCCAAATAACTTTCTTTATACTTACAAATGTCCTGACTTCCATTTCCGAAAGATTTGGCCCCAATTTTTGAGCAAATAAGCATCCGTCGACGGGACCGCCATTAGGCCGTCGAGCATACTTAATTAGCTAACTTGACAAAAAAACTCCCAAGGGGGGATATGACCAAAAGGGCTGAAAAATGGCTTGTAATTGGCTAATGATGAGATCATCTCACTGTCCAAATTTGGTGAGAATTGAATGTAACGCAATATTCCACCTGGTATTTTTGAAGCATTAATAGACCCTTTGCATAAATGGCGCCTAAATTTGAATAACAATACTTGGTACATCCTTAGCCTCACGTTCATGTTTCAAGACAAAGGAAATTTCACATGAGTGTGAGGCTATGGATGTACCAAGTATTGTTATTCAAATTTAGACGCCATTTATGCAAAGGGTCTATGGCGCTATTCTTTGGAACAGTCTTATTTGGGAAGCAGAGTCCCTGAGGCAGTTTAAGCACTTACTCAAACGAGATGTATAAGGCACGGCGTTCGCGAAAGTTAGTTTATTATTATGTAGTTATGTTGTATTATTTATTAGTCATAGCAGTTTTAGCTGACGAATTTTTAACCGTGTTTAAATGAATATTTCTAATACTACTGCTGCTATTATACAATACTCTTCTGGCTCTCGTGGTTTGTTTTGTTAACACTTAGCAGCTGGATAGCGATTTATCCGGTGGATAGCGTTATCCAGCCTTCGAACAACCTGGGCCAGATGTTATAATTACAGACCGCTGCTCTTAATTATGTGCTCTAGTTTCGTTGCTTTTTTAATAAATTAAGCAACTCTACAATTTGAATGCTATCATTTGAAGACAAAACATGCGAACTGTATTTCCTGGGTGATATATTAATAGTTGAGCCTCAAAGGAGCAAAGACAGGAAACAGTTGCGTGCGGTAGGCATGCTTGCCGTCTGACGTCATCGAAACTTTATGGCACATGGTCATTTAATTGGCTTTGATATGCTCTGTTTTTCAGTCGTCCTCCCGTTGTGAACGTGAGTCAGTGCTGGTTTCCCTTGTGTCCACAACGAGATACGTTTTTGAAAATTCTTATTCGTTGTCGTTCTTCTGTCTTCAGAGGTAAGGGAAAATGTATTTGGGATGCTCTCATCCTTATTTTGATGTTTACAATTCTTTGAAAGCGCTGTAAGGATCGTTGGGTTTTTTAAAGTGAAGCTCTTTATTCAGCATTTGCTTAAGGTTATTCATACTTACCAACAGCAGATCAAGTCGATGAAAGAAAAAGTAAGTTTAATTTGAAATGGTGTCCCTTATAACATCGAAATAGTTTAACGTGAAAAATTTGTAGAAAAGCCTCTTACACCCATGAAAAGTGTTTCATAAAATTATCACAAGTACCAAAGCTGATGGCTACGCTTTACAGAAAACCTATATCTGCAAAAAGTGCCTTGCGTGTATTTTACGTTTGGCTGTAAGGTTTTATTTATTTTTGAAAGCTTTAATTTCTTGACTATTGGATCCTGTTAAACTTGGGTGTTTAGAAATGAAATTATTTGGCTGCTGAAGACTATAATTCATTCATTCATTCATTCAAAATAATGCGACTGTACGAAAAATTTAGTTTTGTACCAAGTCATGAACATTATGCTAAATAAATAATGAATGCGTCTATTGTTGGGTAAAAAAAATTATTCTGAGCACATTCATACCTTTGAATTTATTTACACAGATCTTATCTAAGATCTGTTTGGGCATGCCGATAAAGAGCACAAAACAGGCGTTATTGGGAAAATTCTCGTGCACCTCTGCGACTTTTACAGGGCTTGAACTAGGCTATCTTGCGCCGCGCCTTTAGTGCAAAAGCGCATGGTTTTGAGCTCCTTATAATTAATGACCAGGTTTTACTATTATATTGTTTGTTGCTTGGGTTGATGAGATCATCGGACAGATGGCTCGCAGCACGCAAGTAGCTTGCGTTAAGATGGCCATTCTCCCAAACTGGTGACGTTTTGCTCGGTTGAATAGTTGGTTTCAATTGCGTAGTTGTCAGGGGGTGGTATAACTAGCAATTTGACAGGTAAAAACGAATTATAACTAGAACCACTACGTGGAACTTACCGGGGCCCAGTGGGACACCGGATTCCATAGTTAATCTTCGTACTCTTTCCTCCCCCTTCTGTGGAGGCTAATAT
>JAHPZR010006716.1:0-10000 GCA_019787425.1 Platygyra sinensis | reverse complement strand
TTCGCTTTGTGAAAAGTGTATACGATAAAGTCGTTGGTTTGTGTTGCACGAGCAACGTACATCGCTACAATGAGATAAATTTTCTACCTACCACATACATTACTTTCAGTCGTATAGTGTCAGAAACAGAATCCTAAAGTGTGTCGACGATTTCTTTCAACTAGTAATTGACAAAAGACTTTACCTGTTTCTCGCAGTGTTTTTCCTGTCTTCGTAGGTTTGCCTTGCCCTCCGGCTATATGGCCAAAAAGATTGAAAACAAATCTAACAGGAACTTTTGGAGGTAAATTGACGGCGTGAAAACAAGAAAATTAGTCACAAAATCAAATTTAATTCACGGTAGGAATTTTATAAATATTTCAAGTCTTCAATTACTGCATTATATCCTCGCGTATGTATTGGACATTTTAAGACAAAAAATGAAGAGATGATTCCTGCCGATGTTTATCTATTAAATCTACATTTGCTCGTATATACGTCAGTCGTTTCGCTATCCCCGGAGAAGACAGTGTGTTTATTTGTGAAACACGTACTGCTGGTCTTTTGCTCCGTGGTAGACCACTTACGTATAAAATTGTACAGGCAAAGTTAATATCCATGTTTCAATACTGAATGTTGGCTTTTATTCAGTGGTATCGTAGTCGAAAGTTTTGAAAACACGTTGTTGAACTGATATGCGCACTGATATACCTCTTGGTCACCGCACGCCTGTTGTGTAAGGTAACATACCTATATCTTTTTACCCTACAACAGCAACTTGGAGAGCTCTTCATAAGAGTGCGGATCCCGCCTACCATAGGACGTTTCAAAACTGGAATCTGTAGCTTGAAAAACCAGGATTGGCCTTTTTAGATTCGGGTATTATGTAATATGATCTGCTCTAAATTTACTCTTATGCAAAAATTGTAGTCGCTACCATTACATTCTAATATTGAGAAACAAAGAAAATATTGGCGATTTCGCTGTTCGGCAACATATGGGGGACACCCGTGAGAACCCTGTATTAAAGATTTCTCACCTTTTGCCCTAAAATCCGTGCCAACCTTGTTGCTTAGAATAGCACTTCGATATCCCTTTTACTAAACTGTATTTTATAAGTGCCTCAAACGGTTACCAAAATCCCTGTTTAGTGTATGCCTCTTTGATTTTACTTCACCATTCGTTGACAGTTGTCTTGTTAGTGTACTTCGTAATAAAGGGCGAAAGGTCACAGGAGGACTTAAGGAACTGTATGAGGACGCCTCCTGGCTGGTCCATCGTAGATAAAGGTTCTTTTGCACTTTGCTTAAGAAGGGAAAAGAGTAACCCTTTATCTCACAACAAGTAATTAAGTCGATTTTGTGTTTGCCTCATAAGTACATAGTTTTATTTGGTAAACCAGACATTGTCAGTTCAGTTTAAATGTGTAAGATCATGAAAATATCCCTCCATGCATAGAAGGCTTTTAACTTCTTTTTTTTTAAAGTTTGACGATTTTTCTACCGAATAACTTTCATTTTTGTCACTCATGGAGACAGCAAAGGTAGACATTATGTCATTATCATAACAGAATCGGAAAGTGCTTAACGTATCCATAAATGTATAATTCTCACGTACAACGAAAGAAAGAATTCAGAAATGGTTTTGTCTGGGTTCACTTTCTTCGACGCCAAGTTCGTTTCCACTTGTAATTAGTCCTTATATTAAGTAATTGCTTTTTCCTATTCATGTTTGCTTTTTTTTAATCTACAGGTAGAGAGCGGAGAATACTTCTCTGTTTGCTAATAATCTTGAAAGATGGGATTTATTGCTGTTGCTGTTGAGATTTCACTAATATTGCTGTTGCCAGTTTTCTGTGGAGTTAAATGTTACGACATGCTAGGTTAGTCATTATACAGTTGTTTTTTTTTGCCATCCCTTTAACCTTAATACAAATGAAACTGCTAATGACTTTAAAAAAGTGATTTATGCAACTCCGCATTAGAATATTATTTTGAAATTCCAAGAAGCTGGTCACATTTGATCGCGTTTTGTAACATGACTTAAATGCAAGATTTTCCGTTTCTTTAGATGACGAAACAAATAGAATAAATCAAATTTTACTATGATTTCTTAGTCTTATTGGAGTCGTTGCTTTGACGAAATACGTTAAGAATATTGTTTATTTTTCAAAGACAGCACAGAGATAATTTCCGGAAATTTATGTAAATTGACTTAAATCATGTTTGCAAACATCCATTAACAGATTATAATCGCTTGCCCTTGGGTATAAAAACAAATCATTGATAACAATCTCAGCCATTTGTGGTAAAGTGCTTCGTAATCAAAGCATTTGCTTTCCACTTGACTGTAAATAAGAACAATCCAGAAATATGTTATCAGCACTTTTGTAAATCAATCTCACTTTTAGATTGTGATCAAGAATTTACTATATGACCCCCATGTGAGCTTTGTCGCCCTTTTCCTAAATTAAAGACTTCTCGACATAACGTAGCGGATAACTAGAAAATAGCATGCTGCTTTATGGAACCAAGTGTTTCCCTTGCCGGACAACCGGTTTGGACGCTTTATATGATGAAAAGATATTCTCCCGCGTTCAAAAAATGCTTAACAACGATTTGCGTTTAATTTAGGGAACAGGTTTTCATGCAACATAAATTGTAAAATCGAATACCAATAAGTGTTTAAAAGATCACCAGTATATAAAAGATTTTATTTGAGAACGTCACGCGTAGGCTTGATAGCTTGACCTCAGAAATAGGCAGTGCAGGGACATAATTATGATAATGTTATGACACCTGTTCCGCCTCTAAGGTATCTTTTTTTCTCTAGCCTTGTCAAAAAAAAAAAAAAAAACTACAATGCGATTTGCTGTACTCTGCTGTTTTCTAATTTTAATCAGTTTCTATAACCCAAAATTTTTTGTATTTGTATGCCAAAACAGCAGAAAATCGATTCAAGTTTGCTTCGCCGTTTAGTTTGGTATCGAAGATCATCATTGACACGATCACATTGCTTTGTCTGCGAATACATAAGCCTTATCTGCGATCCTCCGTGTATCTCAAGGATTTCCGGCCTCGTGAGCTAAATGCTTCCAGAAAATTGTTCGCCGACAGCTACAAGAGTTGTTTTGTTTACTGTTTTCGTGAGCTTGGGCAGCAGTACTTTTGCCCCTTTTTCCGAAATTCTTCAAAATTGTGCTGGGATGAAATTGCCAAAAAAGGCAATTTCAATCAGTTAGTGGCTTAGAGATGCAATTGCATTCTATCAGTCTCTTTCAAGTTTCAGTTATTCCTAATAACTGTTATTCGTAAAGAGTCAATAGTGCATTGAACGGCAATTATGGATGCATTACAAATATACATTTATCTATAATGACAGTTTTTTAGCGGGAGAACATAGGTTAATATAAACTTAACTTGGATTATGCACTTTTCTGTATTAGGTAAACTGAAGACTGTTAATATAACCAAAGAGCTCTTTGAAAACGGATCTCACCTCACAGAGATGTAACTGATTTAAAGTAGATTATTGATTACTTCACTAAGGCTATGAGGCACGAGCAACGCGAACCAAAAGTTCACTTCAGCAAAAACTTATCTCCCTTGGACGAGAATTAGCAAGCAAGTAATAACCAAATTGCTATGGAAGCGGTCGTAAATGCGTACTTTAAAAAATGTTTGAAGTGGTCACCTTAAAATTTACGATTAAAAACATTTTATGAAGGACTATCTTTCATTATTAACGTCTCTGAGCATTATTTCCATCCTGTTTTCGTGTGCTATTCAACCCTTTTGAAGTACGACACATGTTCCGTTCAATGTAAAGACAGCCGCCGCAATGGATGAGCCATCCCCGTATCAGTTTCATCAAATATCCTGTTGCCATGAATAATTTCAATATCTTCTATTTTTTACAATTTTTGATCTGGAAATGATTCTATTTTTGTGATGGTATCTACTCTTGTGAGATGAAGCACGTTCATATACCATCTTACCATCTCCCTCCCCCCCTAGTAATTAAGAACACGGGTGACATTGGGCAATCTTCGTCACAGCGGGTAATACGCGGTTATTTTTACAGTTGTAAGCTGAATTTAAGCGTTATCTTCATAAGATAGTTTATGTTTATTTATTTACTTATTTATCTATTTAGTTTTTAATTTATTTATTTTTATTTATTTTCAATATGAAAAAAAGGTAAATCTTTTCAGGGAAATTAATGTTAGCAAAAAGTTAACGCAAGGTCTGTATGGGATTCTGTCAGAATCTCTCCAATTCCTTTTGACATAATTCCTAACATTATTAATTTCTCAGCTTGAGAAAACTTCGTGTCAATAATTAAAGAGTTCCATGTTGAAAGTGAAGAAAAAAAATGAAATGAAATCTAAAAAAAAACATTCATATTTATGTAGAAACGCCAGTCGTATCTGGGAGTGTCAAACTTTAAGTTACCAATAATTAAGCTTTCTCTATTAATTAAAAAAAAAACGTAGATCTTAGTGACTCACAGCGGATTACGTTGGTCACAACTAACTTGCAACTTAATATCTTGGCGTCCAGGTTATTGCTGTAAGTTTTTTTGAAAACATCAGACTTGCATCAGACTACCGCCAGGCTTTGAATTCATTTACACAGTGGCAAATTTCTGGTTATGAAATATAATTATGTACACAAAACAGTTCCATCCCATTCAGTGATCTAAAGAATATATCTTCATTTATAAAGTTATTCTGACAAATGGTTTAAATTTCGGGACAAAATTTTGTAAGAGTCGCCCCGATATCCGCCCTTTTACTCTGTTTCTTGACATTTTTAGATAGAGTTGGCGTCTTAACATTAAACAGTGTAAATTTTATAGAGGCAAACTAACTCGTCGACAATCAATCAAGACGAAAAAAAAAAAAAGATTTGAAAGTTGCAATCTTTCATCGCATAATTTCGAAATTCCAACCCTTGATAACGCTGATTTTGCTAAAATGTACTGTTTAAACTTTTTCCTTCGTGACTTTTCAGTGGTGGCTGTTTTAGAGCATTCTAAGCTCATGCAGCTATTTAATAACATACCTTCGACAAACACCGGCGAAGGACAATAGCCCCATCCTATCGTCAAGCCTGCAATTAAAATCAGTGAAAGAAACTTAGAGATTAAAATTGCGTCCCTCTTATTGAAGAACAGAAGCTCCTGCAAACAAAGTTTTTAGCCCAAGATGAAGCGTGGTCAAAAATCTACAAATGACTTTCGCGGCAGGTCTAAGCGACCGATCGATGCTTTCCATGCGAAACTGTGGGACATTTGAAAACGCATCTGGCAACATTAAACCCACTTCTACTGTTTTATATTAGGCTTGCAGCATTTTTCTTCTCAGATGAGCGGGAGATGACGAAATTTTCTCTATACACAAGTTGCTATTGACAACAGGAAGTGATTTTCCACCAATGAAACATCTTCTATAATAACAAAGTTTTTTTTCCTTTCATGAAAATAGCAAGACATCTCTCCAGGTTTCGGCAGACTATGTGCGTCTTCGAGATAACGACTAGAATCTTGAACATTGTAAGATGAAAGTAGTTCTGCTTTGCAATTTGTTAGCGTCATTCGCACTAACAAAAGTTGGACCTAAGCCATTCGGCATACCAGAAATAATCGGTAAGATGGTGTTGGGCTGAAGGCTAAATTGATTCTAAAAACCGTAAAATTCCTGCCTCAAATTTCAGAGTGTACGTTTTGACCAAAGCCATTTTAAACCTTGAGTCCCCTGCGTGTAACTTTTCTCTCTCCAGTTAATTGTAGATCTCCGCTTGGAATGGAATCCGGTGCTATACCAGACAGTGATTTAAGTGCTTCGCCATCTTTTGACGGGGATTTCGACACTTATGGACCTCAGAGAGCAAGGCTTAATCTAAATCGGCGGCCTTACTACGGGTATCGCGCAGAACAAATATCACGAAGCGGTGGTTCTGCTGAGTCCTACGAGACTTGGATCATGGTTAAGCTACGGAACGAGACTGTAATAACGGGTGTTTCTACTCAAGGATATGGTGTCACAGAAGCCCAGGAGTGGGTCACTAAGTACACATTGATGTACTCAACTGGAAACGAGTTTTTTCACTTCAAAGAAGAGAGAGGAGGAAAAATTAAGGTAAGCTTATAGTTTTAACTTGGTTTTTGGTACTTTTTTCGGTTCTTCCTGATTTATCCAAGTCTCCTGATTGAAACAAAAATAACCGAGCGTAAGGCTGTTGAATTTTTTTTGTTTAAGTCAGTAGTAAAAATACCTAGTCTTTAGTATTTTATTGATAAGCCAATATTTTCCTATTATCTCATCAGTGGCATTTTATCTAAGCATAAATGCGCTATAAGTCCTTCATTGTTGAATTTTTGCCATCCATCTTCCAGAATCTTCATGTAATTGAAAATGTCTGCATTTCTCAAAGATTATAGTATTTTTAAAAGATGTTTAGACTTCTTTGATCGTTAAATCAAGGATGTGTTGACATTTTCATGAGAACGCGAGAATATGCGTATATATATCATGCACATTTTAAGTTTTCATCACACTGTTTCTAATGACATTTGAAATTTGTCGGTGTGTTCAAAGTGTGTTGAAGAGCAAGAGTTTCGACCGAATGATGACTAACAGACTTATTACGTCAAAAGCTGCAATTTCATGGCAGGCTAGCTCTTTCATCTTCCCTCGTTTCAAATGCAAATTTTACCAATGTGTTTTAATCAGTACCCCCTGTCTTTTTTTCTTTTCAAATACAAATTTCCACAATTAAGCTTTGACTGCCACTGCAAATAAAAGATATATTAATGGAAAAAAGGAACATAAAAATAATTCAGTCTGGTAGTTTTAACATTGCAGTATCAGAGCTTATTTGACAACATATTAATCCCTAATAATGCATGATAGTAAAAGTATTATCGTAATATTTAGAATTCATTTACTTGCACAATTTTTCATTTCCACTGTAATACAGCCGGTGAGTTTTTTGACGTCATTTTTCTGATTATTTAGCAAGGCATAGATAATCTGCCCAACTTCTCTATTAATTGTAATTATTTCTTATGCCCAGTATTTTGAAATGGTTTTCCAAATCATGAAGCTTCATGAACTGATCGTGGTTTGCATTTTATTTGTAGTTTGATTCAGATTGTTAAGCCACCGATTCAGTTTGCATCTAGAACACAATGGTTTATTGACTTCAGCAAATTTAAATGCTGAGGCTTAATTTCACAGCATCTGGCAGTCGAGTGCCCTAAAAATCATCTCGTGAATAAAGAAATAACTCGAGTCATTAAGGTTAGGTTAGCCTAATAGTCATCATTTGACGCACTGCCATGGATGTAGATGCATTTGCATGTCCCAAAGAGGCTGATCTTTAAGGACGGTGCCTACTATTGTTATTGCGCCTACGGTCTGCGTATCTCGAGATACTCGGATTTCCAATGGATGGTGCTTATAATACAGGGATATTTTTGCGCGTTTCAAAACTAAGCGGAGAAAGTAGAACTTAGCAAGTCTTCTTGGTATCCAAAAAGAAAATTGGGGGTAACCACGCATTTTTCAGAGATAATTAAGCTTCAATTGGGAAAAAAACGCCCTACATTGCTTTGTATTTTAAAGCTTTTTACAAATATTGCTGATTAATTATCTTCGAAAAATGCGTGGTGACCCCCAATTTTCTTTTCGGATTTCAATAGCACTCGTTATGATTTGCTTTTCCCGCATATTCAGTAAACCGCGCAAAAATACCTTTGAATTAGAAGGCACCGTCCTTAATACCTAAAAAAAAACCCTGGTAAATTTAGCTTCGGGTGATGAGGAACAGTTTTGTGTTCAGTTTACGTTCGGTTCCCCGCCATAGCCATCACCTTACGCGATGCCAAAAATGTCGATGTATTTGTCATTGATACTGATATTAATAGTGAAAAAACTCTTTGTAATTCAACTTCGTATTGATAATATTGTTATTAATGAAGACGAACAGTTTTACGTTCAGTTCTAGGTCTTGTTCCCCGCCATAGCCATCATATGACTCACTGCCAAATATGCAGGTTCATTTGCATTTGTCATTGACCTGATCTTTTTAATGAAACAAACCCCTTTTTTTAATCAACATATACACACACTGCCAAAAATATGGATATGCATTTGCATTTGTGGAAGAAGCTGAAAACTTAGACCCTTTTATAGTTGAGCTTGATTTTGATAATTTTGCTATAGGGTTGTATGCTAGGTTTCTCAACATAGTCATCTTTAGATCATGATGGACCGCCAAAGATGCACTTGACAAAAAGGTTAATCTTTATAATGACTATAACTTTGTAAAATTAGCTTCGGATTCATTGTCTTGACATGAACTGATAATAATCGTACGTGCTGCCAAAGATGCGCATGCATTTGTCATTGATGTTGATCTTTATAACGAAAAAAAAAAACATCTTAGCTTTAGGTTGATAATCTTGATATTAACTGGCGAGAAACAGTTCTACATTCAGGTTTACTTCCGCTCCCCCGACATAGCCATCATTTGACACAATTCCGAAGATGAGGATGCTTTTCAGTTTGTCATTGATGCTGATCTTAATAATGGAAAAAAATTGCTAACAACTGATGAACAGCTTGAGATTGACGATCTTGGTTTTAATTCCGGTATATACTCACATTACTTTAGGTTCTCCATCATCTTGAGCAAATTTAGTGTTTCTTACTGGAATTAACCTCTGCTGTCTGGCGAGAAGGCAAGAGTGCCCCACACCACAGAAAAGCGTCTCACATCAGACGTTGTAATCATACAGCTGTTCCTCATTGTTTATCACTTTAGGCATGTTTACAAACGATTATTAGCCTAGAAGCGGGTTGCTTTTAATTTGTTTTCAATTTGAATTGCAAAGGGCAATGACTTTGGTAGTAACTGGTCAAGGATTCCTATCTAATATGGTAAATAAACCTTGTTGATGAAAAAGTTCCCAGTTGAATGAAATTGCCCTGTTTAAGACATTTGATGGGCTAAAGCATAGCCCCCCCCCCACTTTGCCATCAAACGTCCCTGTTTAATGTAGCCTTCTCCAAGAGATTGCATCAATTACCAATTAATCATAAAAATTACAATTTCTGAGTAAAGAAGAATAGTAAAGTTATGAAAGAAGGGAGAAGAATTTGCATTAAAATGGTATACAAACAAAGGCCACAGAGCCTCCTACCGACAATAAGGCGCCAAGAAAACAAAAGCAAGCAAGCAAGCGCACGTAACTACAAATTTAAAAGTGATTGGTTGACTTAAACCACAGCTTCGAATGTGATTGGCTTATTGAAGTGTCCGATAACAACGTAAGAAGTACTGAATTTAGTGGAAAATAAGAGTTTTTTCAAGCAATTACAAACAAAGGAAATTGTTATTTCTTATGATAAATCAATCTATAGGCCGAAAAAAAATATCTTTTATGAATATTAAGAATATTGTTCAGAAAGTTTAGAAAATACCTTCTCAAACTCATTAATTAATCATGCAGCTCTTACCCAACCAGAGCATCTTATTCTGGTCAGGTGGATGAGTTTAGAAACCCAATGAAAAACGAGTTGAAAACACGGCCTTGAAAGAAACCCGTGTTTGAAACGATTTCTTAATCTGCATATTCATAAAGCAGCAACACATAGCGATTAACAACTTTATTTAATCACACATTTTACGAAACAAACTTTAAACCTAAATTATTTACTGCTAACGTTGAATGTAACAGTACGGTAGTTAAACGACCCAAAACAGAAAAACCCATTCTTTTCCTAAATTTAAATTCTCGCTTGATGGTGGCGACCTCGTGTTTTGGTTCACTTTCAACCTTGCTGTACACTTCCGACCTAAATTGGCACTGACGTTAGAAATTTTATCAGACCAAATGTACACGTTACCTCGGAATTGCGCTGGCCACACACTTTTCCTCTTCAACGCTAGTTTTAGGAGGTCTAAATCTGCACTTTGCCATTTGCTCTGTGAAGCAACGTGTTCGCTCGGTG